>CM062295.1:548840969-548996084 GCA_031216915.1 Pictodentalium vernedei | reverse complement strand
CCATAACCACCCCACCCCACCCCACACACATACGGCAAATGGCGTACATGTATGCCTGGGTGCAAATATAGGTGATTTGAGGTTGTTTTACCTGCCCTCCTACCTCCTTCATGTTACACTTGTGCAATTTAAGAAAAAGGATTTACAAGTTCCATCATCTGTGCAACCACCATCCTTTCGTATGCGATTGTGCAAATAAAACCACCACGACTATCGGATATGGTATTAGAATGGGATTTCAAGGCTTATGTGACTGGGTACAGTAGTAGAGCGGTATGTGTTGGTACAGTATAGGGCTAGGAGCCCACGTGTATCCACATACCTATGGTAAGGGCCTCTGAAGAAGGTCCATGGCCACTGGAAACATTCTATTTATGCCAAGAAATTCGTTGGATTTTCCAAGATGTCGCCTCGGTTAGTGGGGCCTTAACTACATCTTTCAGTACAGCTCGACCCTAGTGTAGTGACCGTATGCTTTTACTAAAGCTATTGCACAATGGTTTTTTTCCGTAGCCTGTTTTATCCTATATAACACTATATAACACTGTAACCCTCCCCCCCTCCCCCTCCCCCCCCCCCCCACACACACACACACACATGCACGCACAGATACACCTCCGTTGTCACAATGACTGGAACATTATCAGTGTTCAGCCGTCCTCTCGTCATGACGACGCTCGTGGTAAACAGCCATAACATGCTATCAACCCAGTCACTGGAGAAATCTATATATGCTGTGTGACAGTGAACAGAACTTTCATAATTAAAATTACTAGTTTGTTGAGCGGTCATAAATTCTGTGGTAGAATATAGTAGTAGTTGACAATATAATATCCTTCAGCCAACCGAGTTGTGAATATTACGTTCAAGGGATATCTCACTCACACATGTATCAATGATGGCTTGCCTGTGGGTGTATCAACAGCTGTTTATAATATTATAATTCTGTTATTAATAACACAGTGCCATGACTATACAATAAGCTTATTATTCCACTTTCCAATGCTCTATTATGACAATGAGATCAGTAGTTCACACTCATCACTGGGGACTAATATAGATATCCAAACCAGCTTACTGGTATATTTTGGGAAGTAAATTCTCCTCCACTAGCCGTATACTAGAATTACGAGGTGCAAAGTCATTCTTTAAGGCCAACAACCAGCAAAAGTAAATTTAGATACTTTAATTATGTATGATATTAATGATTAAATATTTACAAAAACCATGCAAAATTCATTGCAATGTAAATTTTCATCATAATTAATAATAATACTGGTTTTATGTAAATGTACGCTAAAGCTCCCCACTCGACCTATCTCTACAGAATGACTGTGCGATAACTATAAACGCCTGATGTTACGTGAACATTCGCAAGTTATGCACTTAATTAAAATAGTCACAATACACCAGCGCAAATCTTTACTATAAGTCATAACAGTATTTTCCACTCAGTGCCTAGTCTGCTAAGTGTGATCTGCTCCGACAATAAATTGTAAATAAACTAGCGATGAACCGATAATCAGAATTGGCAATCGGAACTGGCTGGTTATGAGGCATCGGCCGATTATGACAACCGGCAGTTAAAAGCCTTCAGTTTCCGGTTATTCTATATTTAACACTGTCTATTAAAATCTCTTTGATATCTGGCCTTTTCAATAAAGTTTCCCCATTAAAAACATGTTGAGTGCATATCAGAATATTTAGGGATTTGCAGAGCTGAGATATTATGGAATTTACCATCTGCAATCAGTATGAGATCACTACTATTCCCAGCTGATCAAAGTCACTGGCCTTCAATCAAGGTGCTGTACAACGTTGCACTAGGTACATGTATAAATAAAATGTGTTCAGCCATAGTCTGTAGTACTTCATGATGCAAGCATCACCATACAATAAGAAATTACAATTGGAGAAAAACTGAAAAACACTCTTTTGCCGATGATAGATGCTTGTTACGCAACATGTAAGTCGAATGACTGTAACAAACACGTTTTCAGTTTGTCAAGTTCATTTTTAGCTCACCTGGCCTAAAAGGCCATGTGAGCTTTTCTCATTACTTGCCGTCCGCCGTTCGTTGTCCATCGTCCGGCATCTGGCATCCGTAAACTTTTCACATTTTCATCTTCTTCTCTGTAACCGCTGAGCCGGTGTGAACCAAACTTAACAGGACTGGTCTGTGGGAGGTCCTCCACAAACGATCCTCATTTTGTCCCCGTCGGATGAAAAACATGGCTTCCAGAGGCATTCTTTGATTCTGGTTGGTGGATTTTCAAAAATCTTCTCCTCTGAAACTGCCGGGCCAAATGTTTCGAAACTTCATAAATGATGACTGGGACTCCCTCTACCAACGATCCTCATTTAGTGTTGATCGGGTTACAAACATGGCCACAATTGTGGCTTATAGTTACTATAGAAACCCTATGGGAAATCACATTTTCCTTTTCTTCTCTGGAAAAACCGAGACGATGTGAAAACAAACCTGGGAGGTCCTATACAAATGATCCTCATTTTGTTCCCTTGGGTTGAAAAACATGGCCACCAGAGGCATTCTTTGATTCTGATTGGTAGGTTTTCAAAAATCTTCTCCTCTAAAACTGCCAGGCAAAATGTTTTGATACTTCACATAAACGATGACTGGGACCCCCTCTACCAACAAAATTAATGTTGATTGGGTTGCAAACATGGCAACAATTGCAGCTTATAGTTACTATAGAAACCCTATGGGAAATCACATTTTCATCTTCTTCTTCGGAACTACTGAGCCGACGTGAACCAAATCTGGCAGGGATGGTCTATGGGAGGTCCTGTACAAACAATTCTCATTTTGTTCCCGAGGGTTGAAAAACATGGCCGCCAGAGGCATTCTTTGATTCTGATGGGTTGATTTTCAAAAATTTTCTCCTCTGAAACTGCCAGGCAAAATGTTTTGATACTTCACATAAGTAATGACTGGGACCCCTCTACCAACAATCCTCATTTAATGTTGATCGGGTTGTAAACATGGCCGCAATTGCAGCTTATAATTACTATAGAAACCCTATGGGAAATCACATTTTCATCTTCTCTGAAACTACTGAGCCGATGTGAACCACACTTCGCAGAAATGGTCTATGAGAGGATGAAAATATTTGGCCACCAGAGGCTATATTCTAATGCTTAACCCAGTGCCTCTCCTGTCTGCACAAAAGATCGGTACTGTCAGCAAAATACTTGTTTTTTGAGAATCTGGTAAGGGTTGGTTCCAGTTTTTCTCCACTGAGAACTGGGAAAAAAAAACCCAAAAATATTGTGTATACAGTACAAGTCAAAATAAGCTGTAGCATAACTGCAGTAAACTAAGTAAACTGCAGCTCCTGCCCTGACAAGATCAGAATCTGACATTTTCTAGAAAGCTATCAGTGAGAGCTTTCCAGAAAATGATGTCAGCTTCTGGTCTGTGTTGGAAGAGAAAAAGATACACAGTTTATAGGATTATCCTACAACTTATTTTGACTTAACTGTAAATTATTGGAACTGTACATGGCTGCTGGGTATCCGGACAAAATGTCCATAGGACAAAATGTCCATGGACATAATGTCCATGGTGGTTCTGCATAGGTGGACAAAATGTCCATAGGACATAATGTCCATGGACAAAATGTCCATGAACAAAATGTACATATAGTAGTACACCATAAAATCAGTTGGGTTGAAAATTAACCAAAATCGACTGAGTTGAGTGAATATGAATCGTATTCACTCAACTCAGTCGATTTTGGTTAATTTTCAACCCAGCTGATTTTAGAGTTTAAAATAATATTACAAAAGACTGAATACCCCTGGGACAAAATCCCCTTGATAAATATAAATACTATGAATATAGTAGACTATAAAATCAGTTGGATTGAAAATTAACCAAAATCGACTGGGTTTAGTGATTTTTTCACTCAACCCAGTCGGTTTGGGTTAGTTTTCAATCTAACTGATTTTAGAGTGTAAAATAACATAACAAGTTTACAGTCTAATGACATGGGACAAAATCTCCTTGATAAATATAAATACTATGAATATAGTAGACTATAAAATCAGTTGGATTGAAAATTAACCAAAATCGACTGTAAAATAACATAACAAGTTTACAGTCTAATGACATGGCCTGAATCATTGACGTTCCAAAGTGGAGGTGGGTAAAGTGCTGGTACATTGCGAAACCTAATGCTTGGAATACCGTCGGAGGATGATTCTGCTGGAACTTTTATTTGTCGATAAGAACCAGCCACGTATGTTTTGTTGAAATAATCCACTAATGGTTCAAGAATTTCAGGAGCAGAATCCATGATGTGTTCCATTCCATTTTTCACCTCTTCCACTGGCAAAAAAGCTAAGCCATCCAACATTGCACAAAAATGTCTCACTTCACTGTAATTCTTATATATTTCAACAAGTCCCAAAGCCTGAATCCTGCGCCATGTGCACTGGGTTAGATGATAAAAACACCCTTGGAGTTGTATATGCTGTCTGAAGACTGTCTTGACAGAATTCATCATGGCCTGCTCAAAGTCCATCACAATCTTTTCAGGATCGGGTGTATATCCGTTTGCGTCACAGTTAGTCACAACAGCTTGCAGCAACTCATCATAAATATCCTGGGATTTGCCACTGAGAAAAGCATAAACACAATACACGGCACTGTCGCCAAGGGGGCATCGAATAACATATATTTGTTGAAAGAGCTTTGGTGCAGAAGAGAAGCAGCCATCCATATACCACACTTTCGAATGACATAAGTGTCTGAGTCCAGTTTCGGAACCGAAGACAAGCATTCTTTTGGACGTTTCTGGGCCATTATCATGAATGAGAAAGTTGTCGAAATTTGGCTCACCGGTTGTCTTCCACTCGCCGTCAATGATCAGGTCTTTGAGATGAGATGGATCTTTTGGAAGAGAACCTTGCCTGTTTCTCCTGATGAGACGCTTCACTGTACTGTTGTTCCCCATCGCTGCACGTACTTCTAACGGCTTATGTCTTACAAAGTCCGCAAGGATTTGTGCTGGACGACCTCTGTTAACACTTGCTGAGTCTTTGATTTCTGAACGTACTTTAGTAGCTTCAACTTTTGCTGCATTTGGGGCGTGATTATGATCTGTGACTTTTACAACCTTAGTTATCTGCAACAGAGAAAAACACTTAATTAAATGGAGAGAAATAATATACTGAGCCCAGGTTGTTTACTTAATATGGTTTGTAACAATAAATGCATTTAATCTATTATATCTTACTTGACAGAGCTCATTGAGCTTTGTCAAACAAGATATAATAGAATAAATGCACAGTTGAACCACTGGAATATAACCAAATCCTTGTTAATTTATATTCCTGTTAATTGAATAACATCAAGTTGAAAAGTGACTATTATATGAATTCATTATATTGTAGAAAATTAGTAGAAAATTAGGCCTTTATTGAACTGTACATGTTGGAAATGATGTATGCCCAGTTAGGTACTCTAAAGAAAAAAAAGAGAAAACTAGATTTGACTTACCTCAACATCTGTATTAGCAAAGGATTTACAATCAAATGCAGCTCTGTTGGCACATGCCCATCGAATGATTGATTTATTTGAAGATTTTTTGGTGTACATATATCCATCAAGAACTAATTTTTTGCCACCTTTATTGCTAGTAAGAACCTCCATGACTGAAGAATGTTTAATGACCAATTCAATATGATGTCCAATATATAGTTTGCTGTGTGTTTATCTTTCAAAAACATTGCTGTACATCAAAGAAATGAATGCTCTTTAGATGTGACTAGTACTGCAGTTTGACAATTTTCTTACCAATACATGAAAGATGGGATCTGTCTTTAGATGCAGTCACCAAACAGTTTTGACTGTTTTCATAGCCAAATTGAGAACAATATGTCAAAGACCAATCACACACACACCACAAGCTCATCATTGAATATTGTTATAAAAACAATAAAGTAATGTACACACATGCACATTTACCCTAAGCTAATGAGATATTCATGGTATTCTAATAACATGAAAAATATATACTTGAATTTTCAAAATAATTATAATAATAAAATTAAACTTAAAATTGGGAAGTACAAAAAATAGGAAAACAAAAAAAAATGGACATTTTGTCCACCATGGCAAATTAATCAAGGACATTATGTCCATGGACATTATGTCCTGTGGACATTATGTCCAAGGTGTATTTTTTGTTGGACATTTTGTCCATGGACATTTTATCCTATGGACATTATGTCCCACTATCGGCTGCTGATATATGTTCATTACTCATGTTCTTATCAGATAATCCTGGTTGTTGACAGGTGTTTGGAGAAAACAGAAGATTTTGCTAGCATTCTTGCAATCATGTCACCTTAGATGACAGTAATTATTGTATATCTATTTAAGATTTGACAAAAATTGGAATAATGTGTTTCCTGTAACCCTTTTACCTGTCCAAACTTATTTTGAAAAGAGAATACTGTCTGAAAAAAGTTGTAATTTTTCAAAAATATTTAACCTTCTTTTACTGATTTTTTTGTTGAAAACAGAATTCATAACTGTGTGCATTTTCAAGAAAATCTTCTTTGAAACTACAAGTCCAAATGGTTTGAAAACTTAATGTGACTGATGACTGTAACCCCCCTCTACCAATGATTCTCATTTTAATCTTCATCGGGTTGCAATTATGGCTGGAATTGTGGCTTGGTAATCGGAAAAAAAGTAACAGGAAAAAAAGTAACAGATTTGGGTAGGAAAAAAAGTAACACTTTCTTATTTTTATAAGGTAAAAAAGTAACAGGAAAAAAAGTAACAGATTTGGGTAGGAAAAAAAAAACAGGAAAAAGAGTCACACTTTCTTATTTTTATTTCATAAGAGCTTGCTCTTTTTGAAACCATTGGATAGTTTTCCAGACTGATGGGTGCTGGTGGCCAACAAGATTGTAGAACTTGTTGTTCCAGCCTTCACATGCATTATTTGTACGAGATTCGCCATCCAGCGTAGCACTATTAACATTCCATGTAGCTGGAGGATAGGCTGGAGGAGTTAATCTAAGTCGTAATGGTGCCAACACATCTGAAGGTGCGGCGCGAGGTTGCCTGTATCTACCAGTGACATAATTTTCATCAAAATACCTCAACAGTTCCTCGGCTTCTTCTGGAACAATGTCTTTGAGGTGATTCATACCATCACGCACATCTGAAACTGGCAAGAATGCAAGTGCATCCAGTTTCCCACAAAACAGTCTGAAGTCTGCATCATCCCGATACAACTGCACTAAACCTAAACTCTGCACTCTGCGCCAAGTGCTTTGTGTCAGATGGTAGAAACAACCTCTACTCTGTACATGTCTACCAAACACAGCATTCACAGCTTGTAACACACCATCTTCAAAATCAGTCACAACAGTATTTACATTCAAGTCAATATTTAGCTCAGTCAGTTTATCTACAATAGCTTGAAACAGAGTCTCATAGGAAGTATGTGTCTTCCTCTGTAATATAGCGTATACACAAGATAAAAAACTGTCATGAAACTTAACCCTAACAACATAAATTTGCTGAAATAGTGGAGGAGCCATTGCAAAATTACCGTCCATAAATAAAGTACTTGCACTGCCAAGATAATTGAGTCCACTATTTGTTGCAAATGCAACCACACGCTCACTTGCATCAGGTCCATTATCAAAGAAAAGGAATTGTTCAGAGTCTGATATTTTCTGAAACTCTTCTGGAATGGTCAGCTCTGACAGACTTTTGGGGACAGGAGGACTTCTTCTGTGGTATCTCAGACTCCGTTTGGCATTATCTAAGTCTGGCAGCATCAACTTGACTTCACTTTCAGCATTTGAAACAGCTGTTGCGAGGATCTGTGATGGCTTATCTAAGGAAGAAGCTGCTTGTTTTCGCATTTCATTTCTCAATTTGGTATATGCGATACTGACATTTTCTGGAGGATGGTTGTGTTGTCTAACTATTTCTGGGTTGTTGAAATCTGTAGTAGTACAGAGACTTGCACGGCAGTCTGATTTAGCACGTTTAGTGCATTTCCACCAGACCTTGTTCTTCCTTCTTACAGATACAGTGTACATGAAACCTTCATGACAAAGTTTTTTGCCCCTCTTATTACTCTCAATGACTTCCATGATGACTCAAGAACATTTAATGACTAATGAATGAATGAAAGGTTTTAGCGCGCCGAAGGCGCGCAGGGACGATGTGGGATTTACAAATCCCTTGCGACCCGGTTAACCTTATTTTTTTCCTTGGATCACACAGGCCTAGCTTTCCTATTGCCCAAAATGGAGTCTGAGGGGGTTATGCACGCGGTTAGAATACCCGGCAGTTTAAGCTGGAGTGTTAGATGGTCAATACTCAATCCCCCAACGCCTTTAAAACTATTAGAGAGCGAGCTCTGTTCGGTTCCAGTTCGGCGATGGTAGAGGTTTGAGTCCCACCATGGTGGCGAGCCAGAATGTAATGTTGTGCGATGGCAAGTTTAAGGGAAGAAGAGAAAAGAAAACCAAACAGCAACGCCGGTTTGGTAGCGGCCCCGGTATATGACCATAGCGGTTACAAAAAAGAAGTGGAGAAAGCTCCAACAGTTTAGTTTTAAGAAACCGGGAGTCATCCATCAAGCCTTCTGGGAGATAGGATGCCGTATGTGATTTTGAGGTATCTGGTTATCCTTCGGGAATCCCAAATGACCTCCTCCACCCCACCCCAACCCCCCCCCCCCCCCCCCCAAAAAAAAAAAAAAAAAAAAAAAAAAAAAAAAAAATCACTGACACACACCCTCAAGCCCTTAAAAGGGCTGTTAAATCTTTATTCAAATGTTTATTTATATCAAATGTACACTCGTTCCCAGCCAGACAAGCTTGTTTCAATCCTTGCCTAGCGTTTGGTGGTTTCTTGTATATGTTGCAGAAAGGTAGGTTGCACCAATTCCTCCTACGCTTTGTCTACCATTTCCATGCGTCTTCTTGATAAGAGTGTTGCAAGAAAATTTGAGAATGTTCAGTTAGAAAAGTAAAAGGTAGAGAGAAAGATAGGTATCCGCTATTGTATATTGTGCCTGCTGTGTGATTGTTGCTATGGATGGGGTAAGGGGTGTGTTTCTTCGGAGTCCACTCCCAACACGCAGAGTTGCGAGGCAATCCTCACAGACTCAATCCTAAAGACCTCAATGAGTAGCGAGGCAATCCTCACTGACTCCACGCAGTTTAATTCTATTGAGTAATTTTAATTTACTGTGGATTATTTTGTTTTTCTGTTTAGGGTTCGGTGTTCGTTCAGCTTCACCATTGATTCACTATCCTGGAGTATGTGGAGGGTTTTGTTATATAGATCTTATTAAACGCGTTTCAATCGCGCTTCAGCAGAGTTGCGAGGCAGTCCTCACAGACTCTATCCTAAAGTTCCCAATGAGTAGCGAGGCAATCCTCACTGACTCCACGCGATTTAGTTATATTGTATAATTTTTATTTTATTTTATTATTTTTTTGTTTTTTTTTTTTTTGTTTTTCTGTTAAGGGATCGGTGTTCGTTCAACTCAACCATTAATTCACTATCTTGGAGTCTGTTGAGGGTTTTGGTTTGTAGGTCTTTTAATCGCGTATCAATAGTTTCTATTTTTGCTAGCTCGTGAAGTTCCTTTATCGGTGTCCATTTCGGTTTGCATAGTGCCACTCGCAGGGCATAATTTTGAACCCTCTGTAGCTTCTGAATGTTGGTTTTGCTTAGGTCGCTTGTTATTATGGCACCGTATTCTAGTACCGGACGTATAAATGTTTTGTAGAGCTTGAGAAGCACATCTTTGTTTGCTCCCCAATTTCTACCTCTGATCATCTTCAGAAAATTGATACGTTTAGTAGCTCTAACCGTAATGGAGTTTACGTGACTGTTTAGACTGAGATTGCTATCTAGGATAAATCCCCAAAATTTGGCCTCTTTGTTTGCTTCTAGTTTGTGATCGTATAACTGGAGATCGATACTCGGGACTGGTTTTTTCCTTTGCTTTTTGAAGAACGTAACTTTTTGAGTTTTGGCGGCATTGAGTTTGATGCGCCACAGGGCACACCAGCTTTCAAGATCGCGAATGGTATCCTGCAGACGATTTTTAATTATGTTTCTGGACTTGCTGGCTGTCCAAATGCCTTTGTCATCTGAGAACTGCGATAGTTCAACAAAGTTTTTCCCTACTTTTTCTATATCATTCACATATATTATGAAAAGAAGCGGACTTAGAACCGACCCTTGTGGTGTTCCCGCTTCGAGTATTACTTCCTCTGACACCTCGCGATTAACCCTCACCTTGATTTTTCGGTCAGTTAGAAATGATGATATGATCCTTAGAATTTTAGTGGGTAATCCCATTTTCGCTAGTTTATATCTCACGCCATTGTGCCATACCGAGTCGAACGCTTTTTCTACATCCAAGAAAAGCGCGGTTCCGATTTCGTTTTGACTAAATGCTGTTTTCATATAATCGACCAGTCTATATACGTGTTCGATTCCCTCTTTCTGACTCCTATACGCTCTTTGCCATTTGTTGAAAAAATTGATTGATTCGAGATAGCTGCGAAGTCTCGTAGTGAGAATCCGCTCAAATATTTTCCCAACACAGCTAAGCAAGCTGATTGGGCGGTAGTTAGAAGGGTTTGTAAGGTCTTTGTCGGGTTTAGGTATCATGACTCCCGTGGCCACTTTCCAGCATTTTGGGAAGTACCCACAGGAGAGACAGCAGTTTAAGAGTTTGGTAAGTCTGCAGTAGAAGATGTTGGGGCACTGTTTCATTATTTTGTAAGAGACTTCGTCTTCTCCTGGGGACGAAGATGACCTGCATTTTCTGATTATACCCATGACCTCTTCTACGCTTATTGGTTCGGTTAATTCATGGTCGTCCCCGTCTTCATGCCTTTTGTCGAAGTTCGGTTCATTGAAGATTGAGTTGTTATCTTGGACAAATTTATTTACTCATACCTTAAAATCGTTGTCATATCTGTTCCCTTCTTGTGGACGATGTGCCTTCTTTAGAAGTTCGGCAAAAGCACTGGCCTTTGCCTTGTCGTCTATGGCCATAGATCCGTCGCTAGTCTTTAGCGCATTATTATTGGCAATTTTGCTCTTTTGGCCAGTAAGAGTTTTAAATGTATCCCAGAACCTCTTAGGTTCTCTCAGCCCATTTAGGTTTTCGGTTGCTTTTTCCCATCTCACGCGATTGTCGTTAGCTATGGCCTTTTTTACTTCCCCATGAAGGCGATTGTACGCGGTTTTAAGTTCTGCTCTTTTCATTTGATCATTCTCTGATTGGTAAGCCCGGAAGGCTTTTCTTTTTTGTTTGATTATTTGAAGAGTTGTTTGGGTTATTCTGTTTATCCGCGTCTTTACTGTTTGCTTGGGACAGATTTCATCTAGCGTACTGTTGATAACGTCGTTAAGGTGGGTGCAGGCTTTTTCTAGTTCATGAACATTTGAGGGGTCATTTGCCTTTATTTTTACTTCGATAATGTTTCTGAAGAGGTTCCAGTCAGTTTTTGATAGGTTCCTCCTATTCACGGGAGGATACCTTGCGGGACCAGTATTACATTTCAGAGTGGCGTGAACCGGCAGGTGATCACTGCCTAGATCATCGTCTCCTACAAATATGTCTTGCATTTGGCTGGTTAGTGATTTGCTGGTGATAATCAAGTCTAGGATATCTGATTGATGGAGTGTGTTGTTGCTTATGTATGTTACGTCTTGATCGTTATTTACCACGAATAGATCGAGTTCTTCAATGATATGGAAAAGGGCGTCACCATTAGGCTCAGTCTTATGACAACCGAATACCTGGTGTTTGGAATTGAAATCACCCAAGAATATGCAGTGCTTGTACTTGTTGGTAAAAAATTCAAATACTTTACTGTCTACTGTTGCTTGCGGCTTGTTATAATATGATATGATGGCCACGTGTTTGTGGTCAAGTTCAATTTCAGCTGCAATCACTTCAGCATTGAGGTGGTCGCATGGTATTGATTTGTATTTAATCTCCTGCCTTATTAACAGAGCGACACCGCCGCCTTTTTGGGCGGGGCGATCTCTTCTAATAATATCAAAACCACATAACGAGAATTGTTTGTTTGGTTTAAGCCAGGTTTCGCTAATTCCAATTACGTCCGTATTTTTTAAATAATGTGACATTTGCAAATTTTTCTGATTAACGCTTCGAGCGTTCCACTGCACTATTTTTAGTGTATCCATGAATGGTTTAGGAATAACTGTACTAAGTTTATTTAAGTTTAATTACTATTTGTAATATTGTTACATAATTATATTCTGTTGACGGCCGCTTCTAATAGCGTGTGAGATATTTGAGTATTATATAACTTGGAGGCTGTTTTACTAATCTCTTTGCAAACGTCCGAAAGACTGGTGTCCAAGTGTTTCTTCATTATGCTGAAAATAGAGCCAGCCATTAGAGTACACGTGGAATAAGGGGAAGATGAGTTCTCGACATTACTTACATTTAGAGCTTTAAGCTGGATGTTTGTTTTAACTTTTTTGAAGTGGCTACAACCCCGGTAGTTGCTGGGGTGTTGACCACCGCAATTCGGGCATTTCAGAGTTTTAGCACTACATGCCTTCGCGATGTGTTTGTCACCGCATTTCATACATCGTTGCTCCCCGTTGCATTTGTGTGACAAGTGCCCAAATTTCTGACACTTGTGACACTGAACGGGTTGCGGAAGAACACGATATTCCTCGGTTTCGTATTTTTTGCCATTAATAATTACCCCTTTGCTTATCAGATTTAATTTCGTTGCTCTATTAGGGCATTTTACTTTTATTTTCCAAGTATGGTTACCCGTGGCTTTGGAGATTAGTCTCTCCCACGAGCATCCTGGAAGGGCTTTATCAATCGAGTTTTTTTCCGTTTTGGGGTGGACGCGTGTGATTACGACACAGGGGTTTGGTTGCGGGTGGCCCTGTGTCTTGTTGGTTTTATTGATCACCTTAGGGGGCGTTTTGGCTTTTACTTTATCGGCGTACGTCGCTCTATCGGTTGGGCTAGCTGTCGCATTCACTATTTCCGGTGATGTAGACTCTGTTGCGTTAACAGAGTCCCCATTTCTTGGTGTGACCACAGAGTCCTTTCCAGTAGCGGTGCTCTGTGAATTTTTCTTGATGATTTTTGTCTTCTTGACATGCCGATCAATAGTCATACAGAAACCATTTTCGTCTTCGACGTCCACGGTTTCATCATTTTCACGGAACTTAATGACTAATTCAAACTGCTGTCCAATATATAGTTTGCTGCGTGTTTATTTTTTCAAGAACATTGTTGTACATCAAAGAAGAGAATTCATGAAAGTAGCCACACTTGCTTGTGTTTGTTTTTTCAAGAACATTGTTGTACATCAAAGAAGAGAATACTTGAAAGTAACCACATTTGCTGTGTGTTTATTACAATGTGTGTTCATTTGTTTCAAGAACATTGTTGTACATCAAAGAAAGCATGATGGATATCCTTGTAACAACACTGTCATAGCACACATGATCTCCAATTACAAAATAATTAAAAAAATAAAAAATAAAATTATTATTATAATTATTATAATGAAAAATGAAATAATGAAAAAACACTATTACTTTTTTTCCTGTTGTATTATTATAATTGTTACTTTTTTTTCCTGTTTCTTTTTTTCCGTTTCTTTTTTTCCTGTTACTTTTTTTCCTGTTACTTTTTTTCCTACATTCTTGTGGCTTATAGGTACTATAGAAACCCTATAGAAAATCACATTTGCATCATCTTCACTGAAAGTACTGAGGCAATGTGAACCAGACTTGGCAAGCATTGTCTATGAGAGGTTCTCTACAACTGTTACTCATTTTATTTCTGTTGGGTGAAAAAACGTGGCTGCCAGAAGCATTCTTTGATTCTGATTGGTCAATTTTGAAAACTCTTCTTCTCTGAAACCACAGGGCCAAATGTTTTGAAACTTTGCATGGTTGATAACTGTGACAACCTCCACCAACATTCCTCATTTTAATGTTGATCGTATTGCAAACATGGCCACAATTGCAGTTTATAGTTACTATAGAAAAAACTATAGGAAATCACATTTTCATCTTCTCACTGGAACTATTGAGCAGACATGAACCAAAAACTTGGCAAGAATGGTCTATAGGAGGCCCTCTACAAACAATCCTCTTTTTGTTTCCGTTGGCTGGAAAATATGGCCACCAGAGACAATCTATGATTCTGTTTGATGGATTCAAAGTTTTGAAACTTCACGTGATTGAAGACTGGGACACTTTCTACCAATGATCCTCATGTAATGTTGATGTAATCTTGCAAAACATGGCCACAATTGCAGCTCATAGTTACCATGGAAAGCCTATGGGAAATCACATTTTTTATATGTATCTCCAGGTGAGCGATTACAGGCTCTTTAGAGCCTCTAGTTTAATTGTTACCTCCTTTGATGTTTCTCTCCAATGTTGATTGCAGAGAACATGTCAACACTGAAAAAACACATCAAGGGAGGTAACAAGTTGAACAATGAACATTAAATAATATATTCTTATGCCACATGCATTTTTGGAAACAATGCGCCAAACAACTTCACAACACACATTAATATCAAAGTTATTATTCAATTAAGACACAAAGTATGTGTGCTCAGTATCTTCCTGGTTAATACAGCCAAGTGTATTGTATTCTTACACAAAACCGTATTAACACTATTTACCAAAATAAACCAAATCTTCATAAGAGAACAATATCGTGTGATTGTATCATTTATAACAATCTTCATCCACTCCAACTTCCAAAAATGCAAATATTATTTTGGCTAATATAGCCCAGCACTAAACATGCATACTCTGAGGACTTATGTGGTGTTAAGCAATAATAATAATAATAACTCTTTGGACAGCCGCTGATTTGTCGCGGTCCTCATAAGAGAAGGCCATCATTCCCCCTGCACCCCACCCCCTCTTCCCCTCCTCTCCTCCCAGTATTCAGATATAAACTGCTTAATAGTGTCCCTCACTTCCTCTTTTTCAATTTCTTCAATAAGCATTCCTACGCTCTCCCTCAAGTCCCCCTTCAGCCATCTATCCTTTGTTTCTTCACCCCACTTCTGCATTATTCTTCCAGTAAACTTTATTCTATGAGGTATATACTGTGGGCATTCCAAGAGAAAATGTTCCAGGGTCTCCACTACTCCAGAGTGGCACATTTGGCATCCCTTTTCCCCATCTCTCCCAATTTTTCCCCGAAGCTCCAGTGATCTTGATCTCAGTTTGAACAGCAGTAATAATAACTCTTTGGCCAGCCGCTGATTTGTCGCGGTCCTCATAAGAGAAGGCCATCATTCCCCCTGCACCCCACCCCCTCTTCCCCTCCTCTCCTCCCAGCATTCAGACATAAACTGCTTAATAGTGTCCCTCACTTCCTCTTTTTCAATTTCTTCAATAAGCATTCCTACCCTCTCCCTCGTGTCCCCCTTCAGCCATCTATTCTTTGTTTCTTCACCCCACTTCTGCATTATTCTTCCAGTAAATTTTATTCTATGAGGTATATACTGTGGGCATTCCAAGAGAAAATGTTCCAGGGTCTCCACTACCCCAGAGTGGCACATTTGGCATCCCTTTTCCCCATCTCTCCCAATTTTTCCCCGAAGCTCCAGTGATCTTGATCTCAGTTTGAACAGCAGTGACCCTCCAAAGGTGCCATCTAGGTACTTCTCAAAAGCTGGCTTTTCTTTATATTGTAACCCCTGCAGTGATCTTTTCACGCTAACCCCCGCTCGCCAGTTTCGATTGCAATCTTCCATGACTCTCTCTTTGACAAACCTTTTGCCTTCTTTCATTCCTACTTCTATGTTTGTGACCTCTATAGAGTAATTGTCCATTAGTTCCCTCACATGTTTTGACCACCCCGTTTCTATATTAGAATTCCAAATGGTATCGAGCATCAATTTGCACCACCGGTTGTCAGGCAGGTTTCTCAAGTAGTTAAAGTAACACAGTTTTTCCAAATCTACCCTGTCCTTGATTTTCATCCACCCAAGCTCCCCCCTTACTGCTTCCAAAGCTGCAGCATTACTCGACCCTGTTATCCATCTGCCAGCATCATTCTGAGTACTTTCCAACTTCTTAATAACGGTTTGGTTTAATGGAATCACATCCGTGCCATACGTTATACTTGGTAAACCCACCCTCTCCCACAGTGTTTTCCCCACAAAGACCTTGTTGAAACTATTTTTCCCTAAAAGTTTTAGTTGGTTCAGAATTCTTTTCCCCTTCAGAATCAGTTTGGCTGAGTAATTTCTGTACACCCCTCTTCCCGTTATATTTATGCTTACCCCTAGATACTCATACTCTCCCGTTTCTCCTACAGTGATTTGTTTGCTTTCCCCTTCGGGGATTGAGAACTCCCCCACTCTCCATCTCTTCGTCATATCTACCTTGCGTCCAACGGGTATTACCTTGCTTTTATTTTCATTTAGTTCGAGCCGCCAAGTGTTCCCATATCTACCAACAATTTCCAGCAGTTTCTCTAGCCCCTGTTCAGTTCTAGACATTAACACCATGTCGTCCGCAAAGAATAAGCCTGGTATCTTTATGTCTCCAACATTTACCCCCTCCGCACTCTGAATTAGTTCGTCCCCTAAATCTTTAACATACAATGCAAACAAAATCGGTGAAAAGATACACCCCTGCTTGAGGCCTATATCCATAGGGACTCGTTTTGTAGTAATACTCCCTAGACTGAGTTGGCTTTGCACATCTGTATACAGTGCTTTCATGATTCCCACAAAGTCACCCCCCAGTCCGATGCCCTCGAGCTTTCGCCACATACCTTCCCTCCACACTCGGTCGTACGCTTTTTTCGCATCTAGAAATGCCAGAAACATCTTTTTCTTTTCAGCCTTTGTTGATTCTATCAGTTGGGTGAGTGTAAATAGGTGATCAGTGACTCTTCGTCCTTTCCTGAAACCATTTTGAATTTCTCCTAAAAAACCTTTCTCTTCAATAACTTCCTCTAGTCTACCGTATATGACCTTACAGAATGCTTTTCCGATGTTACTACTAACTGATATCCCCCTATAGTTATCTAGAACTTCCTTATCCCCCTTTTTGTGTATGAACGACACCTTACTTTCCCTCCACTCTCTGGGGACCTCTTGCTTTCGCAGAGCCAGGTTGAAAAGGTTTGTCAGGACTTCAGTAAGTGCCTCCCCTCCATTTTTGAGGAATTCGTTCGGAATTTCATCAGTCCCTCCCGCTTTACCATTTTTTAATTTCGAGACCACGTTCCGCACTTCTTCTGCCGTTATTTCGCTACATACACGATTGGATAGGTTCTCCTCCACCAGTGTATTTCTTTTTGGTGGGGACCCACTGCCCCATCGCCTATCGTTTATCTTTTCCCAGTGCTTGACTAACTCTAAAGCGATACGGCCTTTATCTTCTGTACTTTCCCCATCCACTTTGATACTCTGTACACTACTTTTCCCCCGTTTATTTACCCAGTTCCAAAATACGTTTGAGCTCGAACCCCCCGTTTTCTTTATTGTTCTGGCAAAACTGCAATTGCGCTCCTTCCTATTATTATTCTTTATCTCATTCACCTTTTTCCGTGCCAGTTCATATTCTCCTTTCATTAGTCTCGTGTCATTGTTATCCACCCCTTTAAGCTTCCTACTTCTTCTGTAAGCAGCGCATTTTACCTTCCTTTCTTTTATAGCCTTTTTCAGTCCCTCGTTAACCCTGTATCCAAGCTCTCTCATTGGGACCCTCACCCTTCCTATACACTCCTTCCCTGCCTCTGTTAGGCTATTTACTATGCCATCTGAAATACTCTGGACATTTGCATCCCTAGGTATACAATCAAGATTTGGTTTTAGTTTTTCCCGAAACTGCTTCCAGTCGGCTCCTTGTTTTAGTCCCCAAACTTCCTTGAAGGTATTTCTGTCTCTATTCGTCTTTTTGCCCATAATCTTAACTGTTATCAGGTTGTGATCACTACCCAAGTCATTTTTTCCCTCGTCATCTATTTCTACATCTATAACCTCCCTCCATACGCCAGTGTCAGTGAGTATATAATCAATTATTGTTTTCTTATCGTTCCTCTCCCAGGTCCATTTACCCTTACATTTCGCATCCCTGTTCAGGATCTTTAAACCTAGCTCTTTTGATAGGTCCAACATCTTCCTCCCATTCGTGTTAATTTTCCTATCACCTCCCTGTATGCCCTCCTCCTTATCCCCGATGTGCCCATTGAAGTCCCCCATTAGGACAATACTGAACCCTCTGCTACCAAGCTCTGTGATATTCGATCTAAGAGTTGTATATATTGAATCATTCCACTCGGGCTTACTTCCCTCCACTGCTAAGTATACAACACCAACGGCAACACTCCTGCTTCCTAACTTGATTTTTGCCCTACTATTTCGTTGGATACTGGAATCTGAGTCCTTGCTTCTGTGAGATCTGTAATCAATGAGGGCTGTAATTCCTCTTTAGCGTAGATGCCAACACCCCCACCCCGTTTCTGACCCTCAGTTCGCCCAGCTCCTATCCACACGCAACCCTTTATCTGATCAACCCGCTCATCCCGTCGTATCCACGTCTCACTTAGACCCATTATATCGAAGTCTCCTTCGTCCATCATTGTTGATATTTCGCTTACTTTCTTGTGCAGACCCTGGATGTTGCAGAACCCAAACTTAATGAATCTTTGTTTTTTTGTCAGCAGTGACCCTCCAAAGGTGCCATCAATTGAGTTCAATCCTAAAAAAAATCTTGAGACCATGCTCATATCGCGCAAGGTTAGCCCTGCTGTGCACCCACCACTGTTTCTTGGTAATGCCCAGATATCGGAAGTTAAAAATCACAAGCACCTGGGAATTATCTTAAATGATGCATGTACGTGGAATGACCACATTGAACATATCTGCGGTAAAGCATGGTCTCGCGTAGATTTACTGAGGAGGCAAAAGTTTACTCTTGACCGCTGTGTCCTTGAAAAGATTTACTTTGCCTTTATTAGGCCTCTCCTTGAATATGGTAGCACAATTTGGGACAATTGCACGGCGAGTAATAAAAATGATTTGGAAAAAGTACAGTTGGCTTCAGCAAGGATAGTGACTGGCGCAACAATGAGTGCTAGGACTTCTGCGTTGTACAATGAAACCGCTGGGACTCACTTGAGGAAAGACGTCGCAAATACAAACTGAAACAATTTTTCCGAATGTTCCACCATGCGACGCCCCCATATATTGCTAATAAGGTACCTCCAACAGTCTCCACCACCAGCCGATGTCTCAATCTCCGGTCAGGTAATGACCTCCGAGTTCCCTTCTGCAACACCCAACTGTACCAGTCTTCATTTATACCGAGAACTACAAGCCTATGGAACGACATACCTTTATCAATCAGAGAAAATTCATCAGTGAGTAATTTCGCAAGTTATCTTAACAGGGGCAATCTGCGACCCCCGTCTTTCTATGGCCATGCAAAATCACGAATAGGACAAATCTATCACTGCAGATTGCGGTTGTGTTGCAGTAATCTAAGCACCCATTTATTCAGTAACCACCTGTCGCCTTTGCCCCTGTGTCAATGTGGTGCCCTCGAGACAAGCAAACACTTTCTTTTGTTCTGTCCTGTCTTTGAAGAGGCACGCAGGTCAACAGTAAAATCACTTCCGTTTGCACCAGATGTGACAACACTCCTATTTGGCTCCGAATTCCTTACCAGTGAAGAAAATTTATCTGTATTTAGTTTAAACAATATTTATTGAATAATTGATAAGTATATACACTTCACAAGAACAGTTAACAAGAAAGATCTGAGCAACACAAGATACAGTAGTATACACGAATCAAATGAAGACTAGATAAATGCTTACTGTGTAAGAGAGGGATTCGACAGAAAGCTTGAAGCTTATGTAAGTCGTCTCCCTGACAAAATATAAAATTACTCCTGTGGGTGATGCATATCCGTGGAGAGGCTCACACATCGCGACCGGAAGGCTGAGACTCACTCTATTGGCTTAGTTCCTACGGTTGTAGATCAGTACAAGTACGTGTGCACAATCAGTCTCACTCACCAAGACCCAGTCCCCAGAATTAGTGCGCCACAATATGGTTGGAGAGATCAATAGCATTCAGGTACGGAGTATAGAAAGTCTCAACCGCCAGGCAAGGATGTGTGAGATTGTTTAAGCATCAAATTGAATTGGAAAGAAAAGGAAAAGAAAGTAGAACAGCAGAACTGATAGGAGAAAAAAAGATAGAAAAATAGAAACAGCTGGAATACATCATACATTGATCGAACACTCAAGAGTCTAGGAATCGGGTGTTGGCAGCTTGTTTCGTTATTTTATTTTGTAGAGTGTTAGGCGTGAATAATTGTTGGAAGTGTTGAACGATGAAATGCATGAAAAGGTATTCAACCTTAGGCATTGGTCACTCGGTCCTATTGTACCAGCTAAGCAGAAATTATTTACCGCAGTGAACAGTCACAGCTTCATTATCTTAATTCCCACAAGAAGTGAGAATAAAGGCATAGTATCGAGTTTCAAATCGTTGTTTATTTAATTATTAATGATTAAGGTCACTTTTCTGCAGCTATGGATAGTTGAGACTTGCGACCGCATCAAAGAGGTAGAATCGAACTTAGCTAATCGTTGCCCATTTGAGAGGACTCCCACCCCAGGCATTGGTGACAGAGTCCCTTTTTTAGAGTGAAACAGAACTTGTCAACCGTAGTAAACAAGCACTGCTTCACTTCCCAGGAAAGCAGAACTTGTTTACCACAATAGACAAGCACTGCCTCATTTCACGGGATCCCCACGGGTGTTCGACTCATTGGAAGCACTTACTAGATAAAATAAAGTCATGAACCACTTCAAAGATACGACGGTTGACATCGTTATTCAAGAATTCTGAGCCAAACAGAAGTATGGATGTATCTACTGCAAATGGGAGTAGATTAATCATATAATTACGAGCGTCAGGAAAAAGTGGACAACGAAATAAAAAATGATCGGTAGTTTCACGCTCACCACATTGACAGGAGGGACTGGGCGATAAGTGATTATCGTATAGGTGAGAATTAAGGCAACTACAATGCAACCGCAGTCTGCAATGGTATATTTGGGCCCTGCGAGATTTCGCATTACTGTAGAACCTTGGGGGCCTTAGGTTACCATCGTTCAGAAAAGTTTTAAAGTTAAGCAATGACGTGTTCTCGCGGACAGGTAAGGGTAAATTATTCCACTGGTCAGTAACACTGGGGATAAAAGAGCGCTGATACAGTTGCGTTCGGCAAAAAGGAACTCGGTGGTTTTGACCAGATCGGAGACTAAGAGATGGATTCGAGAGGGAGATGATTGGGGGAACTTTGTTGGAGATGTATGGGGGTGACATGTGATGATACATTTTAAAAAACTGGATTAGTTTATGTTTACGTCGTCTATCTTGCAGGGAGTCCCATCGTGTTTCCGAATATAACAAGCACTTGCTGGCACTTACTGTTGCACCCGTAATAATTCTTGCTGCTGCAATCTGTATTTTTTCAAGTTCCGCGGCATTAGTAGTAGTACAGTTATCCCAGACAGTATCTGCGTATTCCAGAAGAGGCCTAATAAAAGCAAAATATATTTTTTCTAGGACACTACGATCAAGATTAAATTTTTGCTTCCTCAGTAAATCTAAGCGGGACCAGGCTTTGGAGCAGATGTGGTCAATGTGGTCGTTCCATGTACATGTACTATTCAGTACCACCCCTAAATGTTTATGTTCAGAAACTTCCAAAATTTGTGAGTCGCCAAAATATAAGGGTGGGTGGGGGTTGAGATTGTTTTTACGTGATACACACAAGCTTTCTGTTTTGGTGGGGTTGAACTCGACCAACCATGTTCTGGCCCAATGCTCGATTGTTGCCAGATCATGATTGATTATGGCCGAGGCTTGCTCAGGGTTCTCGATAATTAAGTATAAAGACGTGTCATCTGCAAAGAGGCGTATACTACTGAGAAGATCGCTGGTTATATCGTTTATGTATATCAGAAACAATAAGGGTCGGAGTATAGACCCCTGAGGTACACCTGCATTGATGGGCCGCCATGATGATGCATCAGAGGCTATCACAACTCTCTGCGATCTATCCGCAAGATACGATTTTAAAAACAACAGTAGTTCCCCTGAGACGCCAATACTCTCCAGCTTGTGGATAAGACCAGCATGCCACACCTTATCAAACGCCTTACTGACATCACAAAAACTACCCTGACTTCTTTGCCTTCGTCAAGCGCACGACAAAATTCATCGTAAATATCGGTCAGTTGGAGAACAGTTGAGTCTCCAGGTGTAAAGCCAGACTGAAATTGACTGAGAACATTATTTTCGTTCAAAAATTGCCACAATCGTTTGAAAACACACTTTTCAAATAGTTTACCAACACAGCTTATCAATGATATCGGACGATAATTAGTGACCGAGTTTGAAGGTTGTTTTTTAAGGATTGGGGTGACGTTTGCTCTTTTCCATAATAAAGGAAAGTACGAGTTATTCAGATATATGTTGAATAAAATGGAGAGTGGTTCACAGAGAGACGATTTACATTCTTTAAGGAGACGCGGGCTTATTTCATCGGGACCGGATGCCTTCGACACTTTTATCGACTTCATTGCAGCATATACTTCACTGCATTGTAAAGTGATACTATCAATACATTTGGAAACAGGGGGCGGTGGATCTGGCAAACAAGCATTCGAGTCGTCAACTGTCGAGATAGAACTGAAGTATTCATTGAGCACTACAGCTTTCTCAGCACTTGAGGAATATAATTTGTTTAAATGGATCAAGGTAGGATAACCTGCTGCATTACTGCTACCTATGAGTGTTTTTAGGGTCTTCCACCACAGAGATGCTGGGGTTACGTTGCTATTCAATATAGATTGAACTTTCGAAAGGTACAGGGCTTTAGCTTTCCTGATAGCCGTTACAACCTCATTTCGTTTAAGTTTATAATTAGCCCAGGTGTGTGGGACATTCGTGCGTTTAGCAATGCGATACAAACGTTTTCTCTGTCTAATTAATAATCTTATTTCATTATGCATCCATTTTGGTTGGTCCACTCTCGAAGTAATAATTTTATTAGGTATATGTCTAGATGCAATATCGAGTATTTTGTCGGTGAATTTGGAAACCATACTATCAAGACACAGAGTATCAAAGATCGAGTTCCAATCGGTGTTAGAGAAAGCCTCGTTCAGTACGTCATAATTACACTGAGAATAAAGCCATATCTTCCTCTTAAAAGATGGAGGGTTTGGTTTTATGAATTCAACTTCGATTGTGATTGGACAATGATATCGGGTCATGTCAGGGATAATTGGTTCAATGACTTCACATGCTTTCACGTTGATTGTGCCACTGACAGCAAAGAGATCTAACAGTGAAGCAGATGTCTCGGTAAAACAAGTCGGTTCACCCACACACTGTCTAAGGTTAAAGAAATTGATTATTTCAGAAAAGCTGCTTCTTGTGGAAGCCATTTGATTATCATTAAAATCACCCGTGACAATTAAATCACCAACAGACGTGTCTCTGGCTTTTTCAATGGATGCTGATATGGAATCCCATATTTCGGGTGGACTATTGGGAGGGCGATAGAATACCCCTAATAATAACGACTTACTCCGTTTGGTAAATATTTCAGCCCATAGGCACTCCGTATTAGGAGTATCAAGATCCGGCCTGTGTCGATAAGAAATACCGTCTTTGATGTATATAGCAACCCCACCTCCCCTTGTTGAGCAATCAAATCTCAATGGTTCATGGAACCCAAGGAGTTGAGCATCCGATGTGGGATCGTTACTGTGCAACCATGTTTCACTCAAAGCCACGACATCAAATGATGCAAATTCGCATTGTACAATATCTAGTTTAGGTTTGAGGCTTTGAACGTTAAGATGAACAATTTTTAGAGTATTCCGATTATGGTCTGAGTTTATTGAATTCGGACCAGGGTTAGTTTCAATATCACCGGACAATAGTAATAAGCTTATGACCAAGCAAAAAGAAAACAACATCAATAAGAGAAATGTGGTTAATACTTTCAAATTCGACGTGCCCTGCAGAACATTCAGAGATCCGTAGTGATGGGTAATTGCTTCAACAGAATTTACTGAGTAATAGGTAACAGGGACGCTGGATTGTCCAATGAACAGAGCAAACATAGCAGTAAAACTTTTATACAGCTCAACACCACCGAGGCGCAAAAGCAAGTAAAATAGGATACAAGTGGATCTACCTTTCGGCAAGCATTGTTTTAAACTACTACAAAAAACTGAAAGGTTAAAATTGCCTATCCTGGCACGGTATAATTCGAGAGAACACATTTGAGTATGAATTTAGTTACGGAAGTACAATGTATTCAAGCTGGGTTTAGAAGAATTGCTGTAGTGTAAAGTATAGAGTGTTGGACAGATAGAATGGAAAGTGGAGCATACGAAAAACAAACACACACAAAAAAGGATAAGTTAGTAATTTTTGATGGAGGTAAGGGGTATAGCCTGCTTTGACGAACTTACGTGTCTACACGGAGTGGATATTGTATACAATAAAAAGCTTTATAAGATGGGCTGGTGAATATATTTCTGCTGAGAACGGTAATGGGCATGCATAGAAACCACGGGGTGGGATATTGTATACAATAAAAAGCTTTATAAGATGGGCTGGTGAATATATTTCTGCTGAGAACGGTAATGGGCATGCATAGAAAACGTGGGGTGGGGGTGGGGGGGGGGCGGTGCAGAATATGAATTGTTCAAGGCAATGATGGAGGATGCCATAAAAGCTCTCACCACCAGTGGTTCGCACAACAAATTGACACTAAATATCATTTTGCTGAAGCAGTCAAGGATATACAGTAAATTAGTAGTTCTCATAATGTTTAGCAAATTAATGATTATCTGCGAGCTGTAATTAAGTTATAACTCATAGAGTGGAGTTTCCACTCAAGCTGTTAAAGAAGGACTCACTTAAAAGTTACATTAAGTTAAGTTTCCACCCGAAGCGTTATTGAAATACTTGCATTAAAACTGAACAGTTAAATATGGAGAAGCTGGGGAGGAGGGGGGGGGGGGGGGGGCGCTGAATATAAGTTGTCAGGCACACTGTCGGAAGGTGCTCTGAGAGCTCCCTCCAACAGTGGTTCACACAACATAATAAATTAAGTGTAATTCCGCTAGGAACGGTAATGAACATGGATGCAGTACATTTGTAAATCAGTCGGGGTTCAGCAAATTATCAGCCACACGGGAATTGATAGTATAAATTAGGACACCTGGAGTGGAATTTCCACCTGAACTGCTAAGAAATGGCTGACATTAAAAACAAAGTATCGATCACATGAGAAATGATAAAAGCAAAATTATTAGTCACACGAGAACTGATAATATAGGTTATGTAGGTTAACACACATGGGGTGGGGTTTCCACCTGAACCGCTAAAGAATGACTAACATTAAAAGATACATTAACAACTGGAGAGCGGGAGGGGGAGAGGCCAGAATAAAAGTTGCGCGACACACTGCCGGAAAGCTCTCCACTAGCACCCTCCAACAGTGAACCACACAACATAATAAAAACATTTTTTTCAAGTTATTATTCTGCTGAAGACAGAATTAGACACACAGTACATTAGTAGTTCCTCTGAAATTCGGCAAATAATCGGTCACATAAGTGATAGTTTTAGTTATCACACCAAAAGTGAAATTCCAACCTAAACCGTTAAGGAAGAACTGTCTTTAAAAGTTACCTTAAAATTTGGAGAACGGGTGGGTGGGGGAGGAGGGGGGGGCAGAATGAGTTGTGCGACATACTGTTGGAAAGTGTTCCGAAAGCTCCCACGACAGCGGTCCACACAACATAGTAGAAATAAATATTATTTTGGCGGGGACGATATTAGGACATGCAGAGCTGGAGAGTGTTAACGGGACTGATAGTATACGTTATCACACTTGGAGTGGAGTTTCCACCTAGACCTTTAAAGAATGACTAACTTTAGAAGCAAATTATCGGTCACATGAGAACCGATACTGTAAGTTATCAGACCGTAAAGTTTCCAATTGGACTGTTAGTAAATGGCTGACTTGAAAGTTACATTGGAGTTTGGAAAACACACTATCGGAAAGTGCCCCCTAAAGGATCCCTCCAACAGGGGTTCTCACAACGTAGTAAAATTAATTATTATTCTGCTGGAGGCGCTTGTGCGCATACAATATATTAGTAGTTATTTGAAGTTTCACAAAGTATCGGTCACACGAAAAATGATAGTTTGAAGTTATCACACCTGCAGTGGAGTTTCCACCTGAACCGTTAGGGAATGACTCACTTTAAAAACACAAGTATTGGTCACATTAGAACTGATATTAAGGAGTGGCTAACTAAAAGTTAGTGTGGGGGGGGGGGGGAGGTTGAGTTGTGTGACACACTATCGGAAAGTGCCCGTAAAGGATCCCTCCAACAGGGGTTCTCACAACATAATAAAAAATAAGTATTATTCCGCTGATGGCGCTAGTACTCATACAGTACAATAATAGTTGTTTGAAGCTTCACAGAGTATCGGTCACACGAAAAATGAGTTTGAAGTTATCACACCTGCAGCAGAGTTTCCACCTAAACCGTTAGGGAATGACTCACTTTAAATGCAAAATTATTGGTCACATTCGAACTAATAAGGAAGAGTGGCTAACTAACAGTTGCATCAAAAATGGAGAACGGGAGAGGCCAGAATATGAGTTGCGCGACACACTGCCAGCGGCAGTGTGTCACGCAGATCATATCCTGGCCGCTCCTGGCTGCCAAAGAGATTTCCAATAGCACCCACTTGAAAAGTAAAATTATTGGTTACACGAGAACTGTCAATATAGGTTGAATAGGGTATCACACATGGAGTGGAGTTTCCACCTGAACTGCTAAAGAGTGTCCAAATTTAAAGGTTGCACTGGCAATTGGAGAACGGGAGGGGGCAGAATATGAGCCGCGCGACACACCGCCGGTGGCGGTATGTCACGCAACCCATACCCTGGCCCCTCTAGTCTGCCAGAGAGCTCTCCAATAGCACCCACCAACAGTCAACCACACAACATAATAAAAGTAAATATTATTCTGCTGAAGAAAGTTAGGCACACAGCACATTAGTAGTTCTTTTGAAATTCGACATGAATATCACACATGGAGTGGAGTTTCCATCTGAACCGCTAAAGAGTGTCATAACTTTAAAAGTTGCATTAACAATTGGAGAACGGGAGGGGGCAGAATATGAATTGTTCAAGGCAATGATGGAGGATGCCATAAAAGCTCTCACCACCAGTGGTTCGCACAACAAATTGACACTAAATATCATTTTGCTGAAGCAGTCATGGATATACAGTAAATTAGTAGTTCTCATAATGTTTAGCAAATTAATGATTATCTGCGAGCTGTAATTAAGTTATAACTCATAGAGTGGAGTTGCCACTCAAGCTGTTAAAGAAGGACTCACTTAAAAGTTACATTAAGTTAAGTTTCCACCCAAAGCGTTATTGAAATACTTGCATTAAAACTGAACAGTTAAATATGGAGAAGCTGGGGAGGAGGGGGGGGGGGGGGGGCACTGAATATAAGTTGTCAGGCACACTGTCGGAAGGTGCTCTGAGAGCTCCCTCCAACAGTGGTTCACACAACATAATAAATTAAGTGTAATTCCGCTAGGAACGGTAATGAACATGGATGCAGTACATTTGTAAATCAGTCGGGGTTCAGCAAATTATCAGCCACACGGGAATTGATAGTATAAATTAGGACACCTGGAGTGGAATTTCCACCTGAACTGCTAAGAAATGGCTGACATTAAAAACAAAGTATCGATCACATGAGAAATGATAAAAGCAAAATTATTAGTCACACGAGAACTGATAATATAGGTTATGTAGGTTAACACACATGGGGTGGGGTTTCCACCTGAACCGCTAAAGAATGACTAACATTAAAAGATACATTAACAACTGGAGAGCGGGAGGGGGAGAGGCCAGAATAAAAGTTGCGCGACACACTGCCGGAAAGCTCTCCACTAGCACCCTCCAACAGTGAACCACACAACATAATAAAAACATTTTTTTCAAGTTATTATTCTGCTGAAGACAGAATTAGACACACAGTACATTAGTAGTTCCTCTGAAATTCGGCAAATAATCGGTCACATAAGTGATAGTTTTAGTTATCACACCAAAAGTGAAATTCCAACCTAAACCGTTAAGGAAGAACTGTCTTTAAAAGTTACCTTAAAATTTGGAGAACGGGTGGGTGGGGGAGGAGGGGGGGGGGGCAGAATGAGTTGTGCGACATACTGTTGGAAAGTGTTCCGAAAGCTCCCACGACAGCGGTCCACACAACATAGTAGAAATAAATATTATTTTGGCGGGGACGATATTAGGACATGCAGAGCTGGAGAGTGTTAACGGGACTGATAGTATACGTTATCACACTTGGAGTGGAGTTTCCACCTAGACCTTTAAAGAATGACTAACTTTAGAAGCAAATTATCGGTCACATGAGAACCGATACTGTAAGTTATCAGACCGTAAAGTTTCCAATTGGACTGTTAGTAAATGGCTGACTTGAAAGTTACATTGGAGTTTGAAAAACACACTATCGGAAAGTGCCCCCTAAAGGATCCCTCCAACAGGGGTTCTCACAACGTAGTAAAATTAATTATTATTCTGCTGGAGGCGCTTGTGCGCATACAATATATTAGTAGTTATTTGAAGTTTCACAAAGTATCGGTCACACGAAAAATGATAGTTTGAAGTTATCACACCTGCAGTGGAGTTTCCACCTGAACCGTTAGGGAATGACTCACTTTAAAAACACAAGTATTGGTCACATTAGAACTGATATTAAGGAGTGGCTAACTAAAAGTTAGCGTGGGGGGGGGGGGGGGGGAGGTTGAGTTGTGTGACACACTATCGGAAAGTGCCCGTAAAGGATCCCTCCAACAGGGGTTCTCACAACATAATAAAAAATAAGTTTTATTCCGCTGATGGCGCTAGTACTCATACAGTACAATAATAGTTGTTTGAAGCTTCACAGAGTATCGGTCACACGAAAAATGAGTTTGAAGTTATCACACCTGCAGCAGAGTTTCCACCTAAACCGTTAGGGAATGACTCACTTTAAATGCAAAATTATTGGTCACATTCGAACTAATAAGGAAGAGTGGCTAACTAACAGTTGCATCAAAAATGGAGAACGGGAGAGGCCAGAATATGAGTTGCGCGACACACTGCCAGCGGCAGTGTGTCACGCAGATCATATCCTGGCCGCTCCTGGCTGCCAAAGAGATTTCCAATAGCACCCACTTGAAAAGTAAAATTATTGGTTACACGAGAACTGTCAATATAGGTTGAATAGGGTATCACACATGGAGTGGAGTTTCCACCTGAACTGCTAAAGAGTGTCCAAATTTAAAGGTTGCACTG
The DNA here is from genome assembly GCA_031216915.1 of Pictodentalium vernedei. Taxonomy (NCBI): domain Eukaryota; kingdom Metazoa; phylum Mollusca; class Scaphopoda; order Dentaliida; family Dentaliidae; genus Pictodentalium; species Pictodentalium vernedei. Next base: position 548,966,554 of record CM062295.1, on the reverse strand, counting down.
GCAATTGGAGAACGGGAGGGGGCAGAATATGAGCCGCGCGACACACCGCCGGTGGCGGTATGTCATGCAACCCATACCCTGGCCCCTCTAGTCTGCCAGAGAGCTCTCCAATAGCACCCACCAACAGTCAACCACACAACATAATAAAAGTAAATATTATTCTGCTGAAGAAAGTTAGGCACACAGCACATTAGTAGTTCTTTTGAAATTCGACATGAATATCACACATGGAGTGGAGTTTCCATCTGAACCGCTAAAGAGTGTCATAACTTTAAAAGTTGCATTAACAATTGGAGAACGGGAGGGGGCAGAATATGAGCCGCGCGACACACTGCCGGTAGCGGTGTGTCACGCAACCCATACCCTGGCCCCTCTAGTCTACCAAAGAGCTTTCCAATAGCACCCACCAACTGTAAACCACACAACATAATAAAATTAAATATTATTCTGCTAAAGAAAATTAGACACACAGTACATTAGTAGTTCTTTTGAAATTCGACAAATAATATGTCACATAACTGACACATCAGAAGTGGAATTACCACCTAAACCGTTAAGGAATGACGGGATTTAAACGTTGCATTAGAGTTTGGAGAACGGGTGGGTGGGGAGGGGGGGGGGGGGGCAGAGTATGAGTTTTGTGGCACACAATCGGAAAATACTCTGAAAATTCCCTCCAACGGAGGCTCACACACGCAACCCATACTCCGGTCCTTCTAGTCTGCCAGAGAGCTCTCCAATAGCACCCACCAACAGTGAACCACACAACATAATAAAATTAAATATTATTCTGCTGAAGAAAGTTAGGCACACAGTACATTAGTAGTTCTTTTGAAATTCAACAAATAATATGTCACATACATGTAACTGACACACCAGAAGTGGAATTACCACCTAAACTGTTAAGGAATGACTGGATTTAAAAGTTGCATTATAGTTTGGAAAACGGTGTGGGTGGGGGAGGGGGGGGGCGTGGGGGCACACCATCGGAAAATACTCTGAAAGTTCCCTCCAACAGAGGCTCACACGGCTTAACCCTTTCCATTCTGGAGCATCACTGATGTTTAGATATCCCATGGGAAATGTTCATATAATAAGCCCAACAGGCGACCATGGGTCGCCTGTTGAACTTACAACACGGACACTTCCCTCATTATAAATAAGACTCATTATGCACCCCTATCTGCTGACTGAACCCACCTCCAGATGAATAATAGGTTATTCCAATGATTTTCCTTTGGAACAAGTGGAAGAATCCATTTAGTATAGAAAGGGTTAATGTGATTAAATGTCATTCTGCTGAAGATGGTATTAAGTATGCAGAGCATTAGTTGTTCTCTTGATCTTGGGATTCAGTAATTCATCTATCACTTTAGAAATGACAGTATGCGCTGTCGCACCTGAAGTGGTCATTTTCCCCTTGAACAATTTAGACACATTTTCTTTAAAAATTGCGTTTTAATTTGGAAAACCAGAAGGGGGATATTAATTGTGTGACACAATGCCAGAAAGACCATGTATTGGTAGTCACATTTAGCTAGACAATATAAGTGGTCACTCGAGTGGTCAATCGAGGGGTGGAGTTTTCACCCGGGCTGTCAAGGAATGGTTGATTTTAAAATTTAAATTAGCATTTTGTGAGCCAGTCGGGTGGGACAGAATATAAGTTACGCGACGCGCATCATTATGGAGAGGACCCATTTCCATTTAGACTATACTATACTATACATGTAGTTATTCTGTTATAATTTTTTATTTATTATTTTTTATTATGTTTATTTGTTTTATTTTGGGATTTTTTTGGGGGGTGGGGGTGGGTGGGAATGCAATATAGTCTTTCAATGGAGTAAGGGTGTGACCATTTGGAAGGGTTCGAGGTTCAATATTGTATTATTTCCAGTTTGTATTTACATTATAGTACTATTTACCCTTATGAGTTTTGGCTGTCCACAATTTGCGATCGATTCAAGTCAATATTAACTCTCAAACGAAATGATAACTCAAGGTCGGATATCTGTGAAAGCGTAGTTAATCTGTGAATAGTTCCGTCCCTTTTTTCACGTAAATCACACCATCAAATGTCCAGGTTTCACCAATTTTCTGGTCCTTTACCAATTTGCGTGCTTGTCGTGCAATAGCCGACCTGGTTTTCGTAAGGTCCTCATTTATGTATATCCCTGAAGTACGTGGAGTTCGCGACGATGCACCAGCTATGACTGAGTTCACTTTGGCATGTTTGAGTTTGGAGCGAGCTCTAAATACTTTGTCTCTTAATCGGTAGTTATTCAATCGAAAAATTATAGCACGATCCCTGACAGGAACACCACTTATTGACTTGGGTCCAATGCGGTGACTTCGTGAAATATCATCAATGGACAGGTTAACACCAGTTTGCTGAACAACGTCGATCACTATTTTGTCCGTATTTTCACCTGGCATTTCCTTTATACCAGTGAGACGAAGGTTTGTTCGGCGACCATACTGTTGGAGATCATCAAGCTCTTCCCTCAATTCTGTAATAGAATTATCACGGTCGTTGACCCTTTGTTCGAGCTCTTCCCTCAGTTCTGCAATAGAATTATCACGTTCGTTGACCTTTTCTTCAAGGCTCTTCACAGTTTCTTCTAGAGTGTTGATTCGTATTTGGGCAGACTGCATAACCTTTATGAAGATAGATGCCAGTACATTTTGAACCGCCTCATTCTTAAATGCCTCCACAAGTTGCGATGTGAAAGAATGAGCAGGGAGGGGTGAGGCACCGGTAACTTCAGTTTCCGAATCTGAATTTAAGAAATCGTCAGTTGTCCTTGACTTTTTGTTCCCCATCGGGGATAGCGTTTTGTCAATTTGAAGAGCATTTCGTTTCTTTATATCCTTTTCGTCTTTGTCCTCCAGGTTCATTCCATAATCCAGCATTGACTGGGAAGATTGGTCATCCATGCTTTATAAATTAAATACAGACACAGTTAATATTGTTTTGGTAACTCCTCTCAATATTTCACTCTATTTATGATTAGGACAGACAGCCCGAGCATACACGAAATCCATAGGACGAGTACAGTACTGGCCAAAATAAAGTTTGTATGCCATTAATATATTAGAAATGTAATAATCCAGGCGTTAGGTTTCTATTATTTTCCAACAGAAGCTCAGAAGTATGACAGAATTACTTCTCTAGCAATACCTTCCAGCAGAATAACGAAAGTCAGAACACATAACACGTTAATAGTTTTGAACAAAGTTCACAGCCCACATGCGAGCGCTGAACACTGATGAAGACAGCAGTCAACAGTAGATTTCAGGTCGAATATTCAAATCCAAGTTCATCTAAATAATCCAGAAACAAAACTTCCCAAGAAAATATCCATGTATTGCCATGCTTCATCAGAAATCAGACAAAACAATTTTATGTTACACACATCCAGTCCATGATGAATTAAACGACATATTTAGCACCCCAAGTGAAAGATTTCAGAAGAGACGTCCTACCTCCATTGCATCACGTGACTCCTTCCTTGTCTGTATTTGAAATGGTGCAGGACTTTATTCTACTTAGTAAACGCTTCCAATAAAGGTGCAGGACTTTATTCTACTCAGTAAACGCTTCCAATAATTGCGACCCTACTGCTGCTCACCTTATAGTTTACAATGGGTGGAATCAGGGCCTAGTCGCCTTCTGGATGGTCTCTCAACACAACATCTCTTTCAAGTGAGCTCCTATCGTATTATCCAATTATCTCTTCTGTTAGTGGACCATCTAACTAACCTGATGATCGGTGGCGGGGGGTTTGCTTGTCTGTCTTACGTAAGTTTTCTTTTTTAGTATCAAATGAAATATCTGCGGGTTGAGGGCCTGGTTATTAGCTTCTCACAATGTTGGGGGGGGGGGGGGGGGGGGGGGGGGGGGGTAGGGTTCCGGGTTAATGTTGCCGCGCTCTGTGCTGCGCATGACGAGTGGTGGTTCGTACATTATTGAACAAGACATTGCATGCCAACGAATAATACGTCTTCCACTTGCAAGACACTGTTCGTTTCCCGGCAGTGCATGGTGCTGGCGGCGGTCCTCAGGAGTCGTGTCCCTTACTGAAATGAAAAATGTTATCAGCGCTCGCACCCCCCCCCCCCCCCACCCCCCACCCCCATCCGTTGTCCTTTAGAATATCCTCGTCTTATATTAGCGTTAGGCTGCGATTTCCAAGTGAGTCAGTTCCCTAACTGTTGTCGATCAATGTTGATGTCCTTTGCATTCATATATTTGGGTGTGTGTGTGTGGTATATACACACATCTGCTAAAAGCTTCATGTAATCTTTCAGCAAAACTTCAGAGTGCAAAATATTAGTACATGCTGGTATGTAAAATGTAAACACATACTCATGTATCACACCAAGTGTGCGTTATTATGCTCAAGTAGAGATAAACTGAGCATCTGTTCTGTTATATTTTGTTTTACAGAGCTCATGGGGCTCTGTTAGACAGAATATAATAGATAAGATGCCTGTATTGGATGTTCTGAGGCCAAATGTGTCTATAAACAATGAGATTTCAATGAATGTCGAGGCAATTTTCTTGACAAATCACAAGTCTATTTATTCAAATAATATGAGCTAATTCTACATCCTACATGCAATAGATGGGTCAAATTTGAACTAAAGATGTGGTAAATGGTTTGACATTTTGAAGTTATATTTGAATTGCCAGTCATGTTTCAAGTAATCAAGAAATATACAATTAAGTGCGATCCACTGTATATTATATGTATATGTATATATATATGTGGGTGTGTGCGTGAGAGTGTGGCATATACACTCATCTTATATAAGCTTCATTTAATCTTCAGCAAGAACTTCAGAGTGCATAATATCAGTACATGCTGGTATGTAAAATGTAAATAAATAGTCATGATATTACACTAAGTATGTGTTATTATGCTCAAGGAGAGACAAACTGAGCATCTGCTCTGTTGTACCTTGTTTTACAGAGCTCATAGAGCTCTGTCAGACAGGATATAATAGATTAGATGCCCATATTAGATGTGCTGAGGCCAAATGGGTCTATAAACAAGGAAAATTCAATGATTGTTGAGGCAGTTTCTTGACAAATTACAAGATTCTTTATTCAGGTAACATGAGTTTATTTCACAACATATATGAAATAGATGGGCCAAATTTATAAAGTTATATATTTATATATATGTGTTTGTTGGTGTGTCATATACACTTATCTGATATAAGCTTCATGTAATCTTCCAGCCAGACTTCAGAGTGTATAACACCAGTGTATACTGGTATGTAAAATGTAAACACATACTTATGTATCACACTAGGTATGTGTTATTATGCTTAAGTAGTGATAAACTGAGCATCTGTTCTGCTGTATCTTGTTTTGCAGAGCTCATGCAGCTCTGTTGGACCGGATAAAGTAGATCGGATGCCTGTATTGTATGTTCTGAGGCCAAATGGGTCTATAAATGAGGATAATTTCATGATTGTGGAGCAATTTCCTCATAGTTTTTTTTTTTTTTTTTTTTTTTAAATATCATTTATCAAATCTTTCAAAACATTTCAACAAAACCATATCATGTGACCCCTCGTTGGAAATTTAATAGTCATGTATTATACTAAGTATACTAAGCTCAAGGAGAGATAAACTGAGCATTTGCTCTGTTGTATCTTGTTCTACTGAGCTCATGGAGCTCTGTCAGACAGGATATAATAGATCAGAAGCCTATATTTAGATGTACTGAGGCCACATGAAGCCTATATTTAGATGTACTGAGGCCACATGAGACTATAAACAAGGTAAATTCAATGGTTGTTGAGGCAGTTTCTCGACAAATTACAAGATTCTTTTTTCAAGTATCAGGAGTTTATTCCACAACCCACATGTAATAGATGGGGCAAATTTATACTGAAGACAAGGTAAATGGTTTGGTGTTTGGAAGTTCTATTCAGCTGATAGGCATGTTCAATTATGAGATGTGCAATTAAGTGGGATATATATATCTATATATTTGGGTGTGTGTGTGTGGTATATACACTCATCAGCTAAAAGCTTCATGTAATCTTTCAGCAAAACTTCAGAGTGCAAAATATTAGTACATGCTGGTATGTAAAATGTAAACACATACTCATGTATCACACCAAGTGTGCGTTATTATGCTCAAGTAGAGATAAACTGAGCATCTGTTCTGTTATATTTTGTTTTACAGAGCTCATGGGGCTCTGTTAGACAGAATATAATAGATAAGATGCCTGTATTGGATGCTCTGAGGCCAAATGTGTCTATAAACAATGAGATTTCAATGAATGTCGAGGCAATTTTCTTGACAAATCACAAGTCTATTTATTCAAGTAATAGGAGCTAATTCTACATCCTACATGCAATAGATGGGTCAAGTTTGTACTAAAGATGTGGTAAATGGTTTGGCGTTTGGAAGTTATTTTGAATTGACAGTCATGTTCAATTAATCAAGAAATATACAATTATGTGGGATCCACTGTATATATATATGTATATGTATATATATGTGGGTGTGTGTGTGTGTGTGTGTGTGAGAGTGTGGCATATACACTCATCTTAAATAAGCTTTATTTAATCTTCAGCAAGAACTTCAGAGTGCATAATATCAGTACATACTGGTATGTAAAATGTAAATAAATAGTCATGATATTACACTAAGTATGTGTTATTTATGCTCAAGGAGAGACAAACTGAGCATCTGCTTTGTTGTATCTTGTTTTGCAGAACTCCTGGAGCTCTGTCAGACAGGATATAATAGATTAGATGCCCATATTAGATGTGCTGAAACCAAATGGGTCTATAAACAAGGAAAATTCAATGATTGTTGAGGCAGTTTCTTGACAAATTACAAAATTCTTTATTCAGGTAACATGAGTTTATTTCACAACCTATATGAAATAGATGGGCCAAATTTATATATTTATATATATGTGTGAGTTGGTGTGTCATATACACTTATCTGATACAAACTTCATGTAATCTTTTAGCAAGACTTTAAGTGTATAACACCAGTGTATGCTGGTATGTAAAATGTATACATACTCATGTATCACACTAGTTATGTGTTATTATGCTTAAGTAGAGATAAACTGAGCATCTGTTTCTGATATACCTTGTTCTACAGAGCTTATGGAGCTATGCCAGACCGGATAAAATAGATTGGAAGCCTGTATGGATGTTCTGAGGCCAAACAGGTCTATAAAGAAGGATAATCTAATGATTGTGGAGGCAATTTCTTGACAATTTACAAGTTTCTTTATTCAAGTAACAGGAGTTTTTCTTCCACAATCTACGCAATAAATAGGACAAAGTTAAACTGAAGATATGGTAAATGGTTTGGTGTCTGGAAGTTATATTCAATTGACAGGCATGTTCATTTAAGAGATAAATTTAAGTGGAATCTACTGTATGTATATATCAGTACCTATACCATTCAAGTATGTTTGAAGCATTTGTTCAGTTATATCTTGTTTTCAGAGGTCATGGAGCTCTGTTTGGACAGAAAAAAAATAGACCTGAAGCCTGTATTGTATGTACTGAAGCCAGATGGGTCTTTAAACAAGGAAAACTTAATGATTTGACGAGACATTATATTTTTAGCAATATCAGCATATTATGTTGGTTAATAATAATAATAATTTTATTGTTTAGAATTGTTTCCTTATAGTTTATTGGGGAGTGCTCCTGGACACTCTCCAGTGAACTGTAGGTGAACAAATACGGAAAGATGTTGCAACCGAGACCATTAAGATTAATGTAATAGAAGTTTTCTCCTATATTTCAGTATCTATACATATTATGGTTTGGTCGATTGAAGGTTCTGTTGTGACAGTTTTGTTACAGTTTATTGGGGAGTGTCTCATGGGCACTCTCCAGTAATCTGTGTGGGAACAAATATTCAAGCAGATATTGAAACCACGGCTATTAGTATAAGTAAAATGCATGTTGAAGTCTCCCCTAGAACTTCATGAGTTCGTATGCAACTCGTCTATTCTGTCATAAATATAAGAGTTGGTTGAATGAACATTTGCTGAAATAGAGCTGTTTTCTTAAAGTTTTTTGGAGAGTGTTCATGGGCACTCTACAGGTACTGTTCCAACAGATATTGCAATCATGATCATTCATATTAGGGCAATAGAAGTTTCCCATAGTATTTCAGTTTTCTATACATATTATGTTGGTTTGAGTGAATTTAAGTGTGAATGAATACATATTCAAACAGATATTGGAACCATGACCTTTAATATAAGTGTAATAAATGCAGAAGCCTCCTCCACTATTTCAGTACCTAGGCACACAATGTGGAGTTGCTTAATGCCCATTATCTGGCCAGTAGTTAGTTAATGATAATATATTTACCTTCTCTGAGAATTTTATGAGGAAGATATGGAACTTTCAATGCCATTATAAACCAATGGCATTTTATGTTGTTTGAGTGACGGTTTGTTGATATGGAACTGTTTCCTTATTGTTCACTGGAGAGTGTTCACGGGCACTCTCTAGCGTACTGTGAATGAACAGATTTTCAGCAGTAGTTACATGTTACGATAATTTACTTATCTCGTCCAAAAATTTTATGAGATAACTCTTCTGCGCTATCAAAATGCAATTAGAAAATTTTATTGGTAGAATGATACTTGTTGAGTGGTTTCTGATGTTCAAGATTGGTGGTCTAATTTAGTTATCCCAAATAGGATTGGTTGCGAATTGTTGGAGGGTGCCCACAATCACTCTCCAATGGTTTATAGTAGAACATATTTATATAAACAAAATTGTATTTTGTGTTCCAACTGAAAATGAAATACGGACAAGGAGGTTATTGGCTTTTGCTTTGGTGCCCACATTTTCCTTCTTTTGTTTTCTCCATTTTTTTTTTTTTGTTTCAATGGCCACCAAAACCCATCGTTTTGTGAATGTATGAATGTTTTGTAAGAAACATTAACATCATTAATTTTCTATCTGATACTGCATCACCTAAATACCATTTTTCGTTTCAATGAAACGACATCCATCAATTATTTTAAATTTCATTTTGTTTTTCTGTTTAAAATGTTTTTGCACGGAAACTGATCTGAGAAATGTACCACTTTCGTCTCACATTAGAATTCAAATCTTGAAAGACCAATTCTCACAAACTCGTATTACATGTGTACCGATGGTACAAAATGGATGACGATATATCGACTTATCGCGCGAGAATTGGGCTTTTCAGGGGTGGAGGCCGACAAAAATCTACTTTGAATCGTGATGACTTTCTTCTTGTGATGCTTCTATGCACGGTTGGAGTTCGAGGTTTAAGCATAATGATTTTTATGCATTTGTTTACAAGTGGAGATATCGAAGTTAATCCTGGAGAAATAAAGATTGTGCACATCAATGTTAGAGGTCTCCGCAACAAAACTGATATGATAAGTGCTGAATTAGGAAATTATGATATCATTTCTGTTTCGGAAACTTTGTTGACAAATACCGTTCAAAATAATGATATTCAAATACAAGGCTACCATTACCCACCTATTCGTATGGACAGAGGGGAGGGACTAGGGGGAGGAGTAGCAGTCTATATTAAGTCTGACATAGTTTGGAAACGTCGGCGTGATCTTGAAATCCCAGGCTTAGAATTAATCTGGACAGAAATTCAAAGTCAAAACCAGAAATTTATACTCGGAGTTGTATACAGGCCCCCAACTGGCAATAATTATTATTGGAGTCTTATTGATGAATCTATCCAAAGAGCAAGAAATGACATGTCGCAGAAATGTGTGATGGAGATTTCAACCTTGACTGTCTCAAGAATACTCACCCAAGGATCAGGCAGCTGGAAAACGACTACAGCCTATCTCAAATTGTCAAAGACCCCACGCGAGTAACTGAACGCTCATGCAGTCTGCTTGATCTAATTTTAGTATCGTGCCCAAATCTAGTTGGAAATTGTTCTGTTATTCCTCCCTTTTGTAGTGACCACCATGCTACTGCTGTTACGTTAAAATTCACAAAGAGTAAAATTGCCTGTTTTAAAAGACAAATTTGGGATTATAGTAATATGGATATAGATGGATTACAGGCACATTTTGCACAAACTACGTGGGAAGACTTTTTCACGGAAAATTTAAATGAAACCACAGAGAGCCTTACATCATATATCATTGAATCAGCTAAAAACTACATACCAAATAAAACCATTGAAGTACGACCGAAAGATAAAGCTTGGATGAATTCAGCGATCCGTAAAATGATGAGAGTGCGTGATCGATCACACAGAATAGCTAAGCAGATAAATAGGGCTGAAGACTGGGCTAGATTTAGGCATGATAGAAATGAAACTATATCACTCATACGGGCAGCCAAAGCAGAATACGATCTTAAAACTGAAACCTATGTATCAACTCGAAACTTTGGCAGTAAACACTGATGGAGAACACTGAAATCATTCTCTAAAGAGCACAATGTTTCGCATGAATTTTTCCCGCCACTCGAAGAAGATGGGGAAATAATTAGCGATGCAACCTCGATTGCAGACTTACTAAATACGTATTTTGTTGATCAAGCTAACTCTGTCGATGACAAGGAACTACCACCCATCCCACGTTGTGAAATGAGCCTGGAATCTATAGTAATCTCTGAAGAAGAAGTAATGTCAGTTATTAGTAACTTAGATCCCCAGAAAGCTAGCGGACCAGATTCAATTAATAACAGAAGGCATTAAGGCATGTGCTCAACAGTTAGCTCTCCCTCTGACATATCTTTTTAATCTGTCTCTATCACGTAATGAGTTCCCATGTTTATGGAAGAAAGCCAGTGTTGTGCCTATCCATAAGAAATCATCAGTTAATGACAAGGTAAACTATCGGCCAGTCTCTTTGACAAGTTCTGTCAATAAAATTCTGGAAAAAGTAATTTTTAGACACATTTTTTCTTTCTTGGTGGAAAACGAATTGTTAACACCCCTACAGTCAGGCTTCATTCCGGGTGACAGTACAATTTACCAATTAATAGATATTGAAAACTACATTGCTAGTAATATGGACAACAATAAAGAAGTCAGATTAGTATTCTGTGATATAAGTAAAGCATTCGATAGAGTATGGCATGACGGATTAATTCATAAATTAGACTCAATTGGAATAAGAGGTAACCTACTAGCGTGGTTTAAAAGCTATCTAACAAACCGCTCACAGTATGTAGTTGTAAATGGGGAGAAATCCAAAAATCAAACCATTAAAGCTGGCGTGCCACAGGGATCCGTTTTAGGGCCCCTCCTGTTCAATATATACATAAATGATATTGTTAAAGACATTACTTCCAATATTAGACTTTATGCCGATGATACAACACTTTATCTGGTAATCGAAGATGCAAAATTAGCAGCAGAAGTTTTGAATAATGACCTGAGAAAAATTGCCCAGTGGTCTAAAACATGGCAGGTTATATTTAATCCACTAAAGACCGAATCGCTGTATATTTCAAATAGAGTAAATCCCACACTTCGCCCCCATCTTTACCTCCTAGGTCAGCAAATAGAAGAGACGGACACTCATAAACATCTTGGGTTGATTTTTTCAAAAACAGGACAATGGGATTCACACATAGAGAGTCTTATAAGTAAAGTCAGCCCTATGATAAACTGTCTTAGAAGCCTAAAATACAGATTGTCCAGACAAGCATTGGAAACTCTATATCAGTACTTCATTCTCCCGCTGTTTGATTATGCCGATGTTATATGGGATGGTTGCACGGAGACTAAATCAACACGCCTAGAAAATTTACACTTGGATGCTCTACGAACCATAATAGGGGTCACTAGTGGGACAAGTCATCAACTTATCTATAGAGAATCTGGTTTCATACCACTGAAAGAGCGTAGACGACGCCACAAATTAGTAGCGTTGTATAAGATTATGTTCACAAGCGTCCCAAACTACATTAGGCTGCTCATTCCGCAACCTGTATCAGAATTGACTTATTACTCGCTAAGATCTTCGAGCTTGTTAAGGGAAATTAAATGTAACACGAACAGGTTTTCTAACTCGTTTCTGCCATCAGTGGTAAAACTTTGGAACGGCTTAAGCGCAGATCTGGCGAACTGTACTTCCGTAGATCATTTTAAGAAGAAACTTGCAATTAACGACAATGTCGTCCCTGGGTTTTATTATGTGGGTAGCAGAAAGGAACAAATTGTTCACACGAAGCTGCGGTTAAATTGTAGTGATTTAAACGGACATAAATTTGATAGATTTATAAGTGATAATGCATCTTGTGGCTGCGGTCATGTATATGAAGACACTGAACACTATTTATTAATGTGTCCTCTATATGCAGAACAAAGAAATTCGCTTCTAATAAAATTGGGCCACGCCACTAATATCACTCTTATGCTATATGGGGATACGGAGAAAACTGCCTTGGAAAACGCCAGTATATTTAGTGCGGTTCAAGAATATATTAGGGAAACGATGAGATTCCAGTGACTGGTTTATTTCCAGTGGAAAAGTCCCTGACAATGACCTTTGCTGTATTGGGTGAGAGAGATTTTAGTGGGCCTATCATATAAATGAAAGTAGATTGCCTCCACACCCAATAGATAGGTGAATTATTTAAAGTAAATGGTGGGATATAGTATGGTACTTTCTCTTTCTTTCCACTTCATTGGATCAGTTTCTGTTTTATGTACAGTTGCACCTGCACCATTGTATTGTATTGTATTGTATTTCTCTGTAGGGTACGGCGTTAATATAGGCATTGCCTGTTCGCCAAACCCCATTTCATTGAGGAAATAAAAATATTGTTTGAAAAAAATGTCCTTTGCATTCAAGTTGGCCCTTTTCAATTGTCATCCTTCTCCTTCACTGTTCATCACTGTTCCTCTCGATCTACTTTCTTCATTTTTTTCTCGTTTAAACAATATCGAAACAGACCCACCCGTTCTATCTGTCTAACTGAAATTGTGTAATCTTGCAGACTTGGGAGACGGTTTACATAAGCATTCAGCTTTCTTCCGAATCCCCTACTACAACAAGTTAGTTTGACATTTCAGGTGTTAAATGTATTCACTGAATTTTATGTACAAAACATTCAATATATTTACACTTGTTTTCATGTATATAGTTAACTTATCTTTTTCAATAAATATTGTTTAAACTAAAGGTGCCATCTAGGTACTTCTCAAAAGCTGGCTTTTCTTTATATTGTAACCCCTGCAGTGATCTTTTCACGCTGACCCCTGCTCGCCAGTTTCGATTGCAATCTTCCATGACTCTCTCTTTGACAAACCTTTTGCCTTCTTTCATTCCTACTTCTATGTTTGTGACCTCTATAGAGTAATTGTCCATTAGTTCCCTCACATGTTTTGACCACCCCGTTTCTATATTAGAATTCCAAATGGTATCGAGCATCAATTTGCACCACCGGTTGTCAGGCAGGTTTCTCAAGTAGTTAAAGTAACACAGTTTTCCCAAATCTACCCTGTCCTTGATTTTCATCCACCCAAGCTCCCCCCTTACTGCTTCCAAAGCTGCAGCATTACTCGACCCTGTTATCCATCTGCCGGCATCATTCTGAGTACTTTCCAACTTCACAATAACGGTTTGGTTTAATGGAATCACGTCCGTGCCATACGTTATACTTGGTAAACCCACCCTCTCCCACAGTGTTTTCCCCACAAAGACCTTATTGAAACTATTTTTCCCTAAAAGTTTTAGTTGGTTCAGAATTCTTTTCCCCTTCAGAATCAGTTTGGCTGAGTAATTTCTGTACACCCCTCTTCCCGTTATATTTATGCTTACCCCTAGATACTCATACTCTCCCGTTTCTCCTACAGTGATTTGTTTGCTTTCCCCTTCGGGGATTGAGAACTCCCCCACTCTCCATCTCTTCGTCATATCTACCTTGCGTCCAACGGGTATTACCTTGCTTTTATTTTCATTTAGTTCGAGCCGCCAAGTGTTCCCATATCTACCAACAATTTCCAGCAGTTTCTCTAGCCCCTGTTCAGTTCTAGACATTAACACCATGTCGTCCGCAAAGAATAAGCCTGGTATCTTTATGTCTCCAACATTTACCCCCTCCGCACTCTGAATTAGTTCGTCCCCTAAATCTTTAACATACAATGCAAACAAAATCGGTGAAAAGATACACCCCTGCTTGAGGCCTATATCCATAGGGACTCGTTTTGTAGTGATACTCCCTAGACTGAGTTGGCTTTGCACATCTGTATACAGTGCTTTCATGATTCCCACAAAGTCACCCCCCAGTCCGATGCCCTCTAGCTTTCGCCACATACCTTCCCTCCACACTCGGTCGTACGCTTTTTTCACATCTAGAAATGCCAGAAACATCTTTTTCTTTTCAGCCTTTGTTGATTCTATCAGTTGGGTGAGTGTAAATAGGTGATCAGTGACTTTTCGTCCTTTCCTGAAACCATTTTGAATTTCTCCTAAAAAACCTTTCTCTTCAATAACTTCCTCTAGTTTACCGTATATGACCTTACAGAATACTTTTCCGATGTTACTACTAACTGATATCCCCCTATAGTTATCTAGAACTTCCTTATCCCCCTTTTTGTGTATGAACGACACCTTACTTTCCCTCCACTCTCTGGGGACCTCTTGCTTTCGCAGAGCCAGGTTGAAAAGGTTTGTCAGGACTTCAATAAGTGCCTCCCCTCCATTTTTGAGGAATTCGTTCGGAATTTCATCAGTCCCTCCCGCTTTACCATTTTTTAATTTCGAGACCACGTTCCGCACTTCTTCTGCCGTTATTTCGCTACATACACGATTGGATAGGTTCTCCTCCACCAGTGTATTTCTTTTTGGTGGGGACCCACTGCCCCATCGCCTATCGTTTATCTTTTCCCAGTGCTTGACTAACTCTGAAGCGATACGGCCTTTATCTTCTGTACTTTCCCCATCCACTTTGATACTCTGCACACTACTTTTCCCCCGTTTATTTACCCAGTTCCAAAATACGTTTGAGCTCGAACCCCCCGTTTTCTTTATTGTTCTGGCAAGACTGCAATTGCGCTCCTTCCTATTATTATTCTTTATCTCATTCACCTTTCTCCGTGCCAGTTCATATTCTCCTTTCATTAGTCTCGTGTCATTGTTATCCACCCCTTTAAGCTTCCTACTTCTTCTGTAAGCAGCGCATTTTACCTTCCTTTCTTTTATAGCCTTTTTCAGTCCCTCGTTAACCCTGTATCCAAGCTCTCTCGTTGGGACCCTCACCCTTCCTATACAATCCTTCCCTGCCTCTGTTAGGCTATTTACTATGCCATCTGAAATACTCTGGACATTTGCATCCCTAGGTATACATTCAAGATTTGGTTTAAGTTTTTCCCGAAACTGCTTCCAGTCGGCTCCTTGTTTTAGTCCCCAAACTTCCTTGAAGGTATTTCTGTCTCTATTCGTCTTTTTGCCCATAATCTTAACTGTTATCAGGTTGTGATCACTACCCAAGTCATTTTTACTTCCCTCCACTGCTAAGTATACAACACCAACGGCAACACTCCTGCTTCCTAACTTGATTTTTGCCCAGACTATTTCGTTGGATACTGGAATCTGAGTCCTTGCTTCTGTGAGATCTGTAATCATTGAGGGCTGTAATTCCTCTTTAGCGTAGATGCCAACACCCCCACCCCATTTCTGACCCTCAGTTCGCCCAGCTCCTATCCACATGCAACCCTTCATCTGATCAGCCCGCTCATCCCGTCGTATCCACGTCTCACTTAGACCCATTATATCGAAGTCTCCTTCGTCCATCATTGTTGATATTTCGCTTACTTTCTTGTGCAGACCCTGGATGTTGCAGTACCCAAACTTAATGAATCTTTGTTTTTTTTGTCATCACTGGCACATTATTATAACCATGGTATGTCCCTGTATTGTGCATGTTTGTTGTTCTTCCTATGTTCCCAGCATTTGTGCCCCTCTGGGTTATCGGCTGTGGTTCCCTACCCCCCTTTTCTCCAAAAAAGGCCCAGTCACCTGTAAAATTTTTTGGCCCAACAGGTCTGTACCCATCCTACTTAAATGCAATCCGTCTCGCCCATACAACTCTCCTTGTCCCCAGAATGAATCCCAGTGGTCAATGAAATGTATTCCCAAGTCTTTGCAGTGCTCTTCGAGCTCCTCGTTTAGTGCCATAATCCGCGAGTTCCTCTCATTCCCACCACCCATAACAGGGAGCACCCCTGAAACGATGATCCGAGCATTCCTGCTAAGTAGCTTACTAATTAGGTCCTTGTATGTGTCCACCAAACGAACTGATTTCCTCTCCCTGATGTTATTGGACCCCACATGTAATACCACTACCGGATCAGGCCCCGACCCAGCTACAATACCGTCCACTCTATCCCTCAGGTCCTCCACTTTAGCCTCCGGAAAGCACAGAACTGTTCAATTTTTACTGTCCGGACCACAGACAACCTTGTCGATCCCCCGAACTATGCTACTTCCCGCAACCACCAACTTACTTTTGGCCCTCGCCCTATTTATCTCCTCTAGTCTCCTATTGTATACAGCATCCTCTTCCTCTCCAACAGCCCCACTCGGAATCAATATCAATATCGGTATCGGTATCTTTGACCTAGGATTACTCCTATCCTTGTCCCTCCGTCTCTTTCCAGGCCCTGAACTACCTGGACTACTCCCCTGGTCTTCTCCCGGATCCCTCCTCCTTTTTCCTGGCCTAGACCCCAAGCTACTATCTGTTGCAACTACCTCTGTCTCTTCCGAATCGAGCACATCAAATCTGTTTCTGGTGCTGCACTCCCCACTGCCTTTGGACTTTACACCCCTATCTACCTGCTTCTCTGGCCCCCCTTTCCTACCACTTTTGATAGTCCACGCCAATCGCTTTACAGCATTGCTCCAGCCTGGGCCCCCCTCATCTGTCCTACGTACTTTTCTAGCAGCCCCCACCTCATCACCTACCTCATTCACATCAAAGGTTCTACCCCCATGTTCCCTCTTCGAACCACCAACAACCTTCCATCCTTCTCGGAAAGCTACTTTCACAGGCGTAACTCCAGAGAGCCCCGCCCTACCAAGTTTTCCCTTCAGCTCAGCAATCTCCCCCTCAAACTTAACAATTGTCTCAAGTAGGCGGAGGATTTCCTGACAGTTTGCACATACCTCTCCATATCCCATCGAGCGACAGTCCCCATACATCATAGAACACTGTTTACAAACTTCAAGCCCAATATCGCCATCGGTGGCCCCACCAACCCGGCTCTGACCGACACCCCCAGTGACCTCTGTCTGCACACCAATACTTACCCCGTTGGCACCGTTGACCTGGACCGCGATATTACACGTATTTACCTCCATACTTACCTCCGTCTGAACAGACTTGCTCGCCATCATCAAGACAAAATTACGAGATCGGACAGGGAAAACTGTAAACACGCGACAAAAGGCAACACGACGAACCGTTCGACAACTTAGCGCTCACAGTTTTATTTAAGACCTCCTAATTTTGTCCCAGTTACTATACTAAACTAACTCCCCACAAAGTTGAATAAAATAACCTGAAAATGAAATATATATGATTCGTAAACAATAAAAATACTTAATTTCGATTCGTAACCAAGGAGACTTCTTCTGTATACTTCAATATAACAGGCACTAACAGATTTTCTTCTTGGTCCTATTTCAACCATCGGAATCTGCACAATCAGCAGAGAATAATCGGTAATCAGTTCATAGCAAGTTTTGATAATCGGTTCATCACTAAAATAAACAAATATCAAGTTGCTGCTCCAATACAAAGTTTACACCTACACATTCACCGTAATTTGTTCTACCGTTGTAGTTCTAATAGTTTCATTTTTAGTACCTTTGCGAATAATAATTAGATTAATTCTTCCAGTTACTAAATTCTTGATTAAATGTTTGAGCATTGTGTTTACAGACGACACAGGTAGGGTGAAGCATATGCAGCAAATGATAAACCAAAGAATCCCCACCCACATAACGTACAGAGCTTTAAAACTAGCTGCACAGATGTCACCACCTGGTCCAAATATGGTTAGAATCTGACTATATGGTCAACCAGATGTCTTGCGAGGGGCTCCCAACTGAAGACTGACAAGTTATGTCCTTACAGAAAGCATCAGTGACGTATTGCACAAATGAAAACACACACTTGAAATTACATTATGAATAACTGAATAAGGATTTTTAATAAAAATACCATATTTGTTCGACTTCATCTAGGGGTTACACATACATGATACCCATAGCCCACCAATGAAGTGAAAACAAATGATCGGATTACAGTCATTCACAGTAAAGGAGTAAATGAAGTTTCCCTGATTCATGGCTCCGGTGAAATGCAGTCACAAATCCTGGCCTAAAATTACTTAATTGAAAGTTTAGAAGTAACATAAATAGAAATTAGCATATTTAATTGATACATTGGACACCAACGAGCTTAAAATGCCCCTTTTGTTTTAACTTTACAATTTAATTAACCCTTTACCCAACGCAGACGATATGAAAATTCATTATTTTAAATATCTTTTTTGGAAATTTTTCAAACAATTTCAACAAAACCATATCATGTGACCCCTCATTGGAACGACCTCGACGAGCTCATTCCAACGAGGTGTCACATGATATGGTTTTGTTGAAATTATTTGAAAAATAATATTTTTTCAACTGCTGAATTTGCATATTACGTGGGCGGATGCGGGCGATTCTTTAGGTAAAGGGTTAATAGCTTCCCTGATATTCTGTACCACAAATGTAGGTTTCTAAACAAACTGGAATAAAATTTTGAATGTAAATACCACAACCTTCGCACTATGTTTTGTGAGGCAAAAAGAAGATAAATTCTAGTTATTAAAGAAGTCTTTTGTATATATTTCCATCACTTCAATATGTTGTTCACAGAATGTTTGCATTGCTGTATATTTCATTTTACAGGCAGTAAGAACACCACTTAGAAATCTGCATGGAATCGAATTGTTGTTAGAGTACTACAATCAATTACAGTTTCTTGAGAAAAGATTCTTCCCTCCAGATAGAAGTACAGGAATATACTTTCATTGGTAAGTGTCAATAATGTTTGATACTCTGTTTGTTAAAAGGTGCAACTGATCGCCTCTTTCCAATGGGGGGTCAAATATGTGATTTTGTCGACATTTTTGGAAAAATAATATTTTTTCAACTGCTCAGTTCGGAAATTATGCAGGTGGATGCATCCAACTGGTTCGATAAAGGCTAACTAATCATGTCTGTTGGCCTTAGTCACCCATTTGTTGCAATCAAATAAAGTTTTCTTAAATAGGGCTGGGTAGATTCTCGCCAAACTAGGTATGCATGTTTCTCACAATGAACAAATTATGATACATGTACTACCATCCATTTGGGGTGCATAAAAGTCTCGAAAAACCTGTCTACAGTTTCTTTGGCATGTTCTGGAGCTTTTGTCCCTCATCCAACCCCTTGCAATTTTATACACAAGCTTGGCATAACAACTGTGAACTTTAGAGTTTTATTTCTGAAATTTAAAAAAAACATTGCCATCCCTGTTGATTTTTTATTTCACTGTGAAATCCATTAGCTCACCCTACAGCCCACATCCCTCAACCAATGATTCTGAAATTTTGTGTGTTTTGGGGAATAGCATCTAGATGTGAGCTTTAAAATTTTGCTATGCTCCATTAAGAAGTGGCCATTGTTGAGGCCATTTTGGCTTTTTTTGCTCACCTGGCTGCAAGCCAAGGTGACCTTTTGCCATCACTTTGCATCCATTATAAGTTAACTTTTGCATTTCAGTCTTTTTCTTCAGAACCATTGGCCTAACTGTGACTAGACTTTGCAGAAATTATCTTTGGTGGATGCCCTTCCAAAAGTGTTCAAAAGAAGTTGCTGAGGCGTATAGGTTGGGGCAGTGTGCCTAACCCCAAATTTTTTGAAAATCTTTTACTAGTGAACTACCAGACACAATGCTTTAAAATTTCATATGCATCTTCCATGTGTATTGAAGATTGAAGTTTGTTCAGAGAAACTTTCTTGAGCAATATTTGGGCACATGCTGGGAGGGGCATTGGGCAAAATTTATGGCCCTATGCAAAATTTTGATTTTTCAAACCAGTGAACCAGTTTGAACCAAATTTGGTATGTAGTAGTATCAGTTGACGTTCTCGATTTATGCTCAAAAAATGTTTTTTATGCCCATTTTTTCAAAACTGCACGGAACAGAGAATTGTTTTTTGGCAACCCCATTTAACACTGTTGGTAATAAGGAAAGCACTAAACAATGTTATTGTCATAAACTTTGGTCTACTAATGATTTGATATTAGTATGCAGTCTCCTTCAGCGGTGTAGATTCTATTTTGTTCAAAAAAGTTTCTCAAGCAATATTTGGGCAGGTCTTGACATTTTAACCTCTGAAAAAATATTTCTGGGAACTTGGTTGTGATTTGCAAGAAAATTGGATTAATTTCAATGAAAAGTACACACACAACAATATACACTGGAAGAACTAAACAATTTCAGCTCTTGGACCACCACAAGCACCAGGTTGCACCCAGGGGTTCATAGGCTAAATATTTCCTGATGCCTTTTATGCCATGTTTAAAAATCATTGGTTTGAATATCCTTGTACCTTGTACTTCCCTCTTCTTCAGGCCCCTCCCTTCCTAGCCTCCACCAACACCACCTTTGGTTAAAATTTGACAAAAGTGCACTAAGCATATAATTCTCTTCTGGAATGGGCAATAAAGTGTAATTCCATTTTTCATGACACATGCAATTTAATCCAACTCTCCCTTTTTAGCTCACCTAGCCTAAAAGGCCATGTGAGCTTTTCTCATCACTTGGCGTCTGTCCGCCGTCTGGCATCAGGCGTCTGTAAACTTTTCACATTTTCATCTTCTTCTCTGTAACCGCCGAGCCAGTGTGAACTAACCTTGGCAGGAATGGTCTGTGGGAGGTGCTGTACAAGCGAACCTCATTTTGTTCCCGTCGGATGAAAAACATGGCTTCCAAAGGCATTCTTTGATTCTGGTTGGTGGATTTTCAAAAATCTTCTCCTCTGAAACTGCCAGGCCAAATGTTTTGAAACGTCACATAAATGATGACTGTGACCCCCCTCGACCAACGATCCTCATTTAATGTTGATTGGGTCACAAACATGGCCACAATTGCAGCTTATAGTTACTGTAGAAACCCTATGGGAAATCACATTTTCCTCTTCTTCTCTGGAAAAACCGAGGCAACGTGAAAACAAACCTGGCAGGGATAGTCTATGGGAGGTCCTCTACAAACGATCCTCATTTTGTTCCCGTGGGTTGAAAAACATGGCCACCAGAGGCATTCTTTGATTCTGATTGGTGGATTTTCAAAAATCTTCTCCTCTGAAACTGCCAGGCCAAATGTTTTGATACTTCACATAAATGATGACTGGGACCCCCTATACCAACGATCCTAATTTAATGTTTATCGGGTTGCAAACATGGTCACAATTGCAGCTTATAGTTACTATAGAAACCCCATGGGAAATCACATTTTCATCTTCTTCTCCGGAACTACTGAGCCGACATGAACCAAACTTCGCAGGATTGGTCTATGAGAGGATGGAAATATGTGGCCACCAGAGGCTATATTCTAATGCTTAACCCAATGCCTCTCCTCTCTGCTCAAAGATCGGTACTGTAAGCAAAATACTTGTTTTTTGAGTATCTGGTAAGGGTTGGTTCCAGTTTTTCTCCACTGAGAACTGGGGGAAAAACCCCCAAAATATTGTGTATACAGTACAGGTCAAAATAAGCTGTAGCATAACTGCAATAAACTAGGTAAACTGCTGCTCCTGCACTGATAAGATCAGAATCTGACATTTTCTGGAAAGCTATCAGTGAGAGCTTTCCAGAAATTGTGTCAGCTTCTGGTCTTATCAGTGTAGGAAGAGAAAGATACATAGTTTATAGGATTAACCTAACTTATTTTGACTTGTACTGTAAAACAACTTCAACTGTAAAGTTATTATCTATTCTCTCTTACTTATCAGAAAAATAGTGACTGATGACAGGTGAGAACAGAAAGAATGGAAGTTTGTTTATATTCTGTTCCCATCATGTCAGCTTAGATACAGTTATTATATATATCTTTTACGATCTGACAAAAATTGGAGTAAAATGTGTTTTCTGTAACCTTTTACCTATCCAAAATCTATTTTGAAAGAGAATACTGTCTGAAAAAATTGTAATTTTCAAAATATTTTAACCCTTTTTTACTGATTTGTTTTTGTTGAAAAAGAATTCATATGAATGTGTGCATTTTCAAGAAAATCTTCTTTGAAACTACAAGTTTGAAAAACTTAATGTGACTGATGACTATAACCCCCTCTACCAGTGATCCTCATTTAATCTTCATCGGGTTGCAATTATGGCTGCATTTGTGGCTTATAGTTACTAAAGAAACCCTATAGAAAAATCACATTTTCATCATCTTCACTGAAAGTACTGAGCCAATGTGAACCAGATTTGGCAGGTATAGTCTATGGGAGGTTCTCTACAACTGTTACTCATTTTATTCCTGTTGGGTGAAAAACATGGTCACCAGAAGAATTCTTTGATTCTGATTGGTCAATTTTGAAAACTCTTCTCTGAAACCACAGGGCCAAATGATTTGAAATTTTGCATGGTTGATGGCTGGGACTCCCTCTACCAACAATCGTCATGTAATGTTCATCGTTTGGCAAACATGGCCACAATTGCAGTTTATAGCCACTATAGAAAACCCCTATGGGAAATCACATTTTCATCTTCTCTCTGGAACTACCGATGTGAACCAAAAAAACTTGGCAAGAATGGTCTATACGAAGCCCTCTACAAACGATCCTCTTTTTGTTCCTGTTGGTTGGAAAATATGGCCACCAGAGACATTTTATGATTCTGTTTGGTGGATTCAAATGTTTTGAAACTTTACGTCATTGAAGACTGGGACACCTTCTACCAATGATCCTCATGTAATGTTGCTGTAATGTTGCAAACATGGCCACAATTGCAGCTCATAGTTACCATGGAAAGCCTATGGGAAATCACATTTTTATATGTAGTTCCAGGTGAGTGATTACAGGCTCTATAGAGCCTCTAGTTTAGATATGGTATTTCTTTACATGCACTGATTCATGTGATGGGGGTATTTTTGCCTTTTGGAGGTAGAGATTTTTCTCATCGTCAGTAATTCATATTTGTGTTATTACCTGTGTGAATACCATTTGTAACTTTCCGGGAATAGACATCTCAACTATGAATCGTAAAACAGAACAGAAGTCAGTGTTATTGACTATTCGAAAATACTATTGTTGCGTATCAATTTTCAACCATAACTTTTTGGTATATCACAGAAGGAAGGTGAATTGAGCAAATTTTATGCATTTTTAAACTGTGTTGTTCTGCTTTGCCGAAGTGGATCACAGATCGAGTGGATAAATGAACAAAAATTTGAGTGGATATTTGAACTAAATAAAGAAATATATATTTGAATACTAAAACCAATGGCCCAGACTTGTGCAACCTCAATATTATTAAGGGCCAAACACAAATTTTGAACCCCCCAATCCCCAAAATTTGCATACAATACCGAAACTTAAAAGTCCTATCTGGCCCTCTATACTTTTAGTACTTGGGCAAGCCTTGAAATAAGAGGCGAACACTCATACCCTTCACCTATTGGTTACGCAGATTTGTTTTCAGATGAACACTCGATCGGTTAACCAAAAATCATGCCGATGGCCGACGAAGTTAGTTGTTACGGGATGAGAAAAGTTTTCAATGTTTTTCCTCCCACTGATTTAAAAGAAGCACTGCAGTGAACAAAACAAGAACAAAATGCTCATGTGGTTATCATACAGCATGTTTCAATCATTACTGTACTTGTGGGGGGTATAAATCTATAGTCCCCGTGGGAACCCCGGGAAGTAAGCAGCACTTGTTTACTGTGGTAAGCCAGTTCCGCTTTACTAGTAAAATAGGACCCAGTCACCAATGCTTGGGGTGAAAGTCCTCTAAAATGGGCAACATGTAGATCAACGATTGACTAAACTTGACTTCATCTCCAAGTTGTGTCATGATTAGCCAATGTACATAAATATGTGACGTTAACCACCAACAAACAAACAAACATAAATCTATAGTATTAGCGGTACTGAAGATCTGCAGTACCAACTCGCGGCCCCCTCTGGCTCTCGAAACAATTAATTTGTTTCGATTCTGAGAAAGACGATTGTCTGTTACAGCTAAAGGGAGCTAACTGCTTTGTTAATACATTTACCGCACGTGAGGTATTAACTCTCGCACTGTGCGAAGCTGAAAATAAGTCTTCGATACAATAAAAAGGAGACATATTGAAAATCAAATGAGCTGTTGTTAATTATTTGCATTCTGCCCCTTTTTACCCTACCAATCCATGAGAAAAATTTTTGAACACATTATGGAAACGTCTTTTATTCACCAATGCTGACTTCTTATTTACATGCTTATCCCATTTGAATAAACAGCCAGCATGGTTGTGAACATGGGTTGTTCCAAATGATTTCGAACATTGTGGCACAAATAAAGTTTTAGTTTGGAAATTTGGATTACATTTTCCGGATTCCGAAATTTAGAGGAAGGTAGATACGATTTACAATTGTTTCTTTTCCAATGCTAATCAGAGACTGCCAATACAACTCCCAAGCTCTAAAGTTTAATGTATTCATAATACAGACGTCCATCGACAGTATTTGACCCCATCCCCACACAATTGCGCAATTCCCAGTCTCAGTTCGAGACAAAAGTCTTTGGGTTTCTGAAATAATAAGCCACACAGCAACATTACGTGTACGCTCCATATAAAAAAATATCCCAATATTGACTGAGTGTGTTATGTATGATTATATAACAGCAGGCATTTACTCACTAATCAGTGTTGATTGGGAAAACACCTCGCAATTTACATAAAAAGTTCTCTTCACTAAATCCCTTTTCTGTGCCTGAAATATTTTGGGGGGCAATTTTCTATGTCAAAAAAATCCTTTAAACGTGAAAATCGGTCCAATAATTCACGTTTTGTGTTTAAATAAATCTTGGAAAAAAATGCAAATTTTGACTATCCCATGAAGCAGTGTGGCTGTTCCATCTATTGGATTTACATGACATAAATTAGTCTGAACTCGCTTAATCGAGGTCATTGTTGTTGAAAAAACATTCTGACTCTCAGCCGAAGCGGACAGGTACAGATAACTATACATTTTTTCTTTTGGACATCATGGCAATTTATCTGCTTTTTGCCTGGGATATAACATCATAATCCACCCAAATGTTAAATTAAAACGCACTTTTTATTCTTTCTGACAGCCGCTATTTAACCCCAAGCACGGTGGAAATTATCTTCAAAACACGGATGAGATCCAATTCGATTAAAACCGGACCATGCTTCTCTTCTCTTTTTACGGAGCTACTTTAAAACACGGTATAAAAATTCAACTCGGCATTTGTCCGATCAGGCTATGAAGTGTGTCCCCACGGAACGAAACATCGCCATCCAGGAATACTTGAGTTTATGGTCACGAGAACCGTGACACCGCCGTGACATCTTATTCAACCCGGGGAATCGGTCATCTCAGCGGTGACTGATACAGGTGATTAAACGAGTTTTGGTTCTCATTTGGGGGGGGGGAGGTTGAAAAGATTAGGACCAAAACGTATGCTCTATTCAATTCAGTTGAATTCGGTCGAACTCAAACCATTCTCGCCCTAACTCGGTGATAATGTTGCGGCATTGTACTATGATGAGGATAATTAATGCTTCTCCCCCCCCCCCCCTTCTTTTTTTTAAGAACTTCATGAACTGTAACTGGAACCACAGGACCATTCCGGTTGTCTGGTTGTCGTGGACCCCACGGGTGACACTTACAAAATAAATGATAGGATTACAACTACCAATTTCTCTAAACATAGCTTGTGGCCCCTCATTGGTAAGACACGTGATTTATTTACTTATTTACCAGTAAAACAGCGAATCGTGATTAGCGAGCTCATTCATAAAAACATCTTACCCGATCGCTGTTAATTAATTAGCCGTCAATAATTTATGCACAGTGGGTTTTATTAGCGTCCTTTCCAACCCATGTATCAAATTTGATCATTATAATCCCTGACTATTAACCCTTTACCCTGACAAACTTGAATCGATCTTGACACTGGCCAAAATGTTTTCAGTCTACTAGTACTCCGACCATTTCCAGCCCAGTGGCGGCACTACAGGGGGCATGGGGGCATTTGCCCCCCCCCCCCACAAACGTGTGCTCTGCTCCCCCACTTGCCCCCCCCCTCCCCCATCCACCAAACACACATCCATCCAAACACACACACACACACACACGCTCTCTCCCCCTCTCTCTCCCTCTCCTTCTCCCTCAGCTCTCTATATCTCTCCCATCTCTCTCTCCATCCCCCTCCTCTCTCTCTCTCTCTCTCTCTCTCTCTCTCTCTCTCCCCATCTCTCTCTCTCTCTCTCTCTCTCTCTCTCTCTCTCTCTCTCTCTCACGCACAAACCCACCAGACGCGGATCCAGGATTTTTTGAACGGAGGAGGGCTAATTACCATTACATTTAGTCGAAACTTGGACCCAAAGTCCGTAATATAATTGTTTGTTTTGGTTTGGTTTGGTACGTCCACAGGACGTACCAAACCAAAAAAGGTATATTACGGACTTTGGGTTACCTCATAATAAAGTAATGATATGATCCTTTACGTATTTACCCCCCTTCATGGGGAGTCTGTCCCCCTACTTGCCCCCCCCCCCCTACGAAAAAATTTCTGGTGCCGCCACTGTTCCAGCCATAAAATAAAACATACTATTTCTAAGAAAAAAACGGACCAAATGCTAGGAAGATAAACATGGTGATCCATTAGTCTCTACCGGCCTACTGGACAAGGTGGCACTTGCAAGATAATGGGACGTGGGAAGGAAATGTGGGCAAAATCTACGTTTAAAGAGCAAATGCCTACAACCCCCCCCCCCCCCCCCCCCCCCAGCCCTCAGAGACGTCACCAATTTTCCTTGCCATTTTTGAGATATTGGAACTTGACAAGAAAATCCCACTATAACTTGAATTTGTTTACCGTAGGCCATGATTCGTCCGTCCCTTGCTTCCAAATTTTCATGATTCAGAAGGCTGAACTTAATTTGAAAAATCCGCCAGAGTTGTTACGAAAAAGACCGGAAGGAGTAGATGGATTTATTTATTTATTAATTCTGTTCCATTCTCAATTTAGTTCGTCAAAAATAATTACTGATGTAAATGCGAAACAGCTTAGAAATCTACAATATTAAAACATATGCCGGTTTCTTAATGATTCGGAATCTCAGTGAAAAACAGGGACCGCACTTCATAAAGACAGGATGTATCACCGAGACTGTCACATTATTGTTCTAAAAAACATAACAACGCACGGAATAAGTTTTATTTTTAAATTCTTCTTCTATTGGGTAATTTTATTTAAAAATGTCTCGACGAACTGTTTCGAGAATGAAGGATGGACAAGATCATGTTCGACTCGGATGGCAACAAACTTACCTTTAATTATACGAGGGGGGGGGGGGGGGAATCCAAATGACATATTATTTTAATACGGAAACAAGTTCAATATCTCGAAAAATACTGGACAGATTGTTTAAAATCGGACATTTTTCCGGGGTACAATGATCTGGAAAAGACAGATATGGTATTTTTATGTCATTATTTTATGAAATGCGGGTTTTAGAAATTCGCTGACTGAAGACTAATATTGCTAATCAAGTTCTGACTCGGGAAGAAATTTCTCGTCGATCACTAATTGATTATGTAATGCTTCTCTCCTAACCGCACTTGGGTACCCCACTTTTCTACACAAAAAGTGGGGTACGCCAAGTGCGGTTTTATATGGAGTGTACACGTAATGAAAATAAACAATTAAAATTCTTTAATTTTTATTAGACACAAGAATCATATAAAGCAAAGAGCAACAAATGTTAATGCATGCATACGTGAATGTGCGTGTGTATGTGGGAGGGCGTGTGTATGTACCTGTTTTGTACTGCGCCTGCCTTGGGTCCCTTGTGTCTAAACGCCAAACTAATTTGGGAGGAACTGTAGTTGGGTATGTCAGAAGCTTTGTCAGTATTAATACTTTTAATGCAATGGTTAACCAATAGGTTTAGGAAAAAAATCTAGGTAAACGATCAACAGGTTAACCGTTGCCAAATGAGGCAACCTGCTGGAAGGTTTATCAAAATCTTGTTATTTCGAGGCCTGCTTGTGCATGCACAGTACCCAGGAAGAGACCGGAATTTGTGCCAACATCGTTCTTCTGTTTGGCTCAAAGTCAGTGACATCTGTGCTTTAAAATTCTCATTTTTAAAGATGCCAGACACAATTCAATGATGGTTTTCATGAAATCAACAGTGTAACAGGATGTTGGAAGTGAATAACTGTGGTTTCGGATGTTCAGGGCTGTAACTTTATAATTTTTATGTAAATTATTCATGTTATCCAATTTCGTGATATGATTCTGAACATTGTCATTATAATATGACTCCACTGTTGTTTTGTTACTATTACTTCCCTTTCCTCTCCTGAGCCCTACTGTTATACTACCAAGTTCTTTTGGCTTTTTTATTGAAGAATTTTTTATTAAATTCTTGGGAGTTTAACTTGTAAACAGAATAGGTATTCTGTTTATCCCTTATCTTTACGTCCTGTCTATTTCGGTTCAGGACGTTTTTTGGTACTCCTGCATCTTCTACCAGATGCATTGTTTTTTCTTCATATGAAGATCTAGCTTTGCATCAGGTGGTTGTTGCCCCGTTACTGACTCTGAGCCTTTGTTGTGCCTGTTGTTGGTTAGATTCCTGTTTTTCCTCTTGACGTTGTTGTCTGTTCAATAACGTTTTGGATTCGTATCAATTCAATATTTAGTTTTAAACAATCATGTTTTTTCCATTAGGATACATAGTATATCTTATTCCGGTAGTTTAACTTTTATTAGTTAGTGGTTGTCCACACTTAGGTTCCATTGGGACGCCCTTGGGCTCATGATGTTCCCTTGGGGCTCTTATGCTTCATTCAAAATTTTTTAAAGATGTTTTTTTAAATTTTATTTTAAATTTTTTTTTGTTTTGTCCGTGTTATGTATTCTTGTGATGTTTATTTTTAGGAGTGCAGCGGACTAATGTTTTTGGCCTCATTATTATTGTTGCCATTATAATAATTGATATTTAGTGTAAGTCAAAGAAGCCTCGGAATATAGTCTTGCTGTTTGCCGATAGGCGTAGTACTCCTTTAATACTTGTCCTATGGGATGCGAAAATTGGAAACGGGTGTCGGTCTGTGTGGTGGGCGGTGAAGCCTTCACCACTGGCTAATACTAGTCTTTCAGTCTCTTTTCAGAGCAACAAGAACATGGGGATGGTACTTTGACACCAGTCCGTTACTGCCGTTGCACTTTGATGAGCCCCACTCTGATGAGTAAAATAGAGGCTGCCAAGGTGCTCATGATATAAATGCACAGGATTAAAACTGGAGTAGCTTATATGTCTGCATGCAGCTAGCTCGACCAGTGCAGTGGTTGGCCCTTTTAAGGGAGCCGAGATGCCTGGTAGGTCCGTTGCGGTTGAGTAGTATAATGTGGGTAGAGCGAGCACCTTATGATATAAAGCTCACCCAGCGACGATGGCAATAAGGAGAAGAAACCTTTATGTTTCTCTACAGGATGCTCGGCAAGATCTGGGGTCAGATCGCGAGTTGGAGAACCCTCTCTGTCCCGTTGGCAGTCCGAGTCGACTGTCCGTTGTGAGAAACTATAATGAGTCGGATCACGCATTGGATATTCCTTCCACAATGCAGCTGTCGTCCCTTTCGGTTATGGCTTCTTCTTACATGGAAGCGCAGGCAAAGGGGATTAGCTGACAAGTTTCTCAACGGGATACTCGGTGAGATGTGGAGCCAGATCGCGAGTTGGAGAGCATTCTCCGTCCTGTTAGCAATCGGTGTCGACTGTTTGTTTGTTGTGAGAAACTTTTATGAGTCAGAGCAGTGCTCCTTCCACACTGCAGCTGGAGTTGGCTGTTGTTACAGCGTCCTCTACTTCCATGAAAAAGCATGTTCAGGGGTAGAAGCCTACAAGTTTCTGAACGGAACGCTCATCGAGGTCTGGAGCCAGACCATTCTGTCAGCAGTCGGGGCCGACTGTTTTCGCTTCAAGAAATTTTTGTGAGTTGGGATGCCTGTTCACACTTGCTGTTCGGGACGCTCCTTCCACATTGCTGACAGGGCCAGTTACAGCTATGGCTTCTTCCTCTGCTTCATCGATGAAGCACATTAGACCGCAGACTACCTATCTGACTTAGCATGTTCATGCTGTTCCACGGAGATGTTCCCAGTCTTCACCACTGAAATCGGATTAACCTGCAGCTAGTGGTTCGAGGCATTTTCATATGGAACATGAGTCTAAGATCTGGGATCAGATCTCTGTCCCGTGAGCAGCATATGGTGAAGAAATGGATAATCGGTGCTCTGCTAGC
This sequence comes from Pictodentalium vernedei, assembly GCA_031216915.1. NCBI lineage: Eukaryota > Metazoa > Mollusca > Scaphopoda > Dentaliida > Dentaliidae > Pictodentalium > Pictodentalium vernedei. Next base: position 548,935,980 of record CM062295.1, on the reverse strand, counting down.
CTCATTCAGGGACCTGCTGCCACAGATTGCACAGCATATCGCAGCATCCCAGTAGTCGCAGGTTCTGCCGTCAACAGTCTCCGGTAGGGACCTGTCGAACAGTGCTGGATTGGTCCAGTCATCTGTACATTCGGATGGTGTTGACCATACTTCAGATGGAACATTCAGATGGTGAAAGGGCTACAGAGGTTGATTCTCCATCCCTTATGGTATGGCACATTAAGACCTTGAATTGTATTCATAAGCTCTTCGAATCTTGTTCCATCTGAACAAAAGTCTGTGTTGGCTAGGCAAAAAACAGCTTAAGGTACCGGTGAAGGTAAGATGAAGATCTTCCTTCCCAGATCCTTCAGCTCAGGCGTTAAAGGATTTTGGTCTGATTAACAATGCCTCCCTTGGCTTAGCAATAATATAAGAAAGGAAATGATCTATTCCTTACGAATAGAAGATCGATAGCTCATAGATAGGCTGAGACTGCTGTCTTGTTGGGAATAGAGCCATTAGAAGGAGTAAGTACGTCTTTCCCTTCTCGGTGTTGTATTCCTAGGCCTCAGAGGCATTTAGTGCTATTGTGGACGCCTAGTAGCCTTATATACAGTTAAAGCAGTCTTTTCTTATACATTAGTGGCTAATGTTGTAAGTCTCCATTTAGTGAGCTGTCTAAGGCTGCAGGGTTACACATAGATATCTGTTTTTCACTGATATATGACTTTTAGGCTCTGTAAGCTATGCTGAGACCACTAGCTGTTTGGAATAAGCTGTTAGAAGGAAAGAATTGTTTTCCTTCTCAGAGTTTTATTCCTAGGCGTCACAGGCAATTAGTCCTATTGTTGTCACCTTAGTTTGGCTTATGTAAATTAAGAGCGGTCTGTGTCTATATATCATGAGCGGCTAATGTCATAGTGGCCTTATATATTGTTACAGCAGTCTTTTTCTTGTACATTGCGGTTAATGTTGTAAGTCTCCGTTAGTGAGCTTTCCAAGGCTGCAGATGAAACAGACATTTGTATTCATGGAGATGGAAGACTAATAACTGTTAGCTACCTGAGACTGTCTCTTTGAAATTTCAGTCGTTAGACTTGTCCTTATTTCTTACCTTGAGCGACTAATGTAAGTCTCCGTTTAGTGAGCTTTCAAGGTCGCAGTTTCACCCAGATATATGTCTTCACAGGATGAAGAAGACTTATTAGCTATGCTATCCAATAGGAGACTGCTGTCTGTTTGGAATTAGGGCCACTGAAAGGAAAGAGTATGTTGTTTCCTTCTTGGTGTTGTTTTCTTAGGCATCTGGGGCTTTTAGTCCTTTTGTTGATGCTCATAAGAATCAAGCGCGGCCATTTTTTCCCTTAATTTGAGTGACTAACGTTGTAAGTCTCTGTATAGTGAGCTGTCTAAAGTCGCAAAAATTACACCGAGATATCTGTATTCACGGAGATGAAGCATTCTAAGCACCATTAGCTAGGCTAAGACTGGTGGCTTGTGGGAATAGAACCGCAAAAGGAAGTGCTCTTTTCCTTCTCGGTGTTGTTTTCTTAAGTGTCATAGACTTTAGTCTTTTTGTTGATATCTTAGTAGCCTAGCTAGAAGTTTGAGCGGTGTTTTTATCCCTGTCATTAGCGGCTAGCTTTGTAAGTCTCCTTTATTGAGCTTGTTATCAGCCATTTAATTGTCTTCTCGAATAGAAAGACCTTCAGCTGCTTCAGCCAGGCTGAGACCACACTGTCCAATCGGACAAGGTACCGTTTCATGAGAAGAGTTTGTTCTCTCCTTAGTGGTATTGTTTTTATGTTAGTTGTCTTGAGGCTTTTAGCCCTATTGATAATGCCATATTAACCTGGTGTGATTAATGAGCATTCTTTCGAATGCCTATAGTTAACTCCTTTTCAGGATTATATTTCTGCTATAATCAGTACAAGACACAAGGAGATCATCTAGGTTTCTTGTGATTGGGTGCCGGAACATACTATTTTTATACTTTAAACCAATGGCCCAGACTAGCTGGTGCAAAATCAAAGTTATCAAGGCTCAAGCACAAATTTTGAACCCCCAATCCCCAAAATTTGCTTGCAAAACCGAAAATTAAAAGTCCTATCTGGTCCTCCATACTTTTACTCTCTGTGCATGCGCAGCCATCAGGAAGTGACTGGAATTGGTGCCAACATCATTCTTTGTTTGGCCCTAAAGTCAGCAACAATGAATTGACATCTGTGCTTTAAAATCTCCTTTTTGGAGGATGCCAGACACAAATCAATGCAAGAATTGGTGGATCCAAAGCTGTTATTGGATGATGGAAGTGTTCAGTGGTGGTTTTAGACGTTCGGGGCTGTAACTTTATAATAATTATAAAATTATTTTATGTTTCCCAATGTCGGGACACACACCTGATGTCATCATTTTTGATAATGATTATTCCACTGTTTTTTAAGTATTCCTTCCCTATCCTTCCATGAACCCTTCCTGTTGAACTCTTAAGCTTTTTTGGCTATTTTTTATTGAAATTTGTTATTAAATTTCTTGGGAGTTTAACATTTATTACAGAATATTTATTCTCTTTTTCCCCATGGTTTTGTCCTCACCCTAGGGGTGTTAGGTCATTTAGTCTTGCATCTTCTGTCCAATGTATAGTTTTTTCTTCATATGAAGATCTAGCTTTGCATCTGGTAGCATTTAAATTGGTTTCTGACTTTGGGCCTTTTTGTGTGCCTGATGGCTAGTTTCCGTTTTTTTTCATTGACGTTGTTTACATTGACAACGCCCTCATATATAGGTAGTATTTTATATTCTATTACTGTAGAATTACTGTAGGATACATGGATTATTATTGCAGTAGTGTAGCTCAGTAAATTTGGATTTTGTCCACACTTAGGCTCTATCGGGATGCCTTTCGGCTCTTAATTTTCCCTTTGGGAACTAAGGCGTTGTTTCAAGAAAAAATTTCCAAAAAATATTTTGAATTTAATTTTGATTGCTATTATTCATGTATCTTAATTATATATTTTGTTGTGGAGTTTGGAGGACTGATATGTTGATGCACTCCTGCGGACTCTTGTCATTCTTGTGTTCACTGGGATGACTAATGTTGGAGATGGGTGTCATTGTATGTTGTTGCCGGTGAGGTTCTGAGTCCAGGCCTCTCACCACGTTATAATTCATTTTTTCAGTTTCTATTTCAGAGGAACATGAACATGGTGATGGTATTCTGACACCCATCCAAGTGTGCTACCGTCGTCGTGCTCTATTGAGCATATAGAGTTAGTTGCAGTGCTCATGATTGCAAGAGTTCGGGCCTTTTGTTAAGGGTTTTTTAATCTCTTGCAAGCAGCTAGCTCGAACGGTGAAGCAGTTACTCCGTCTGTGGGAGCCATGACACCGGGTAAGTCTGTTGCTGTCCAAGGAAGCGTAGATGTGGGTAGAGCGAGCGCTTAAATATAAATAAGCTCACCCAGCGACGACGGGAAATAGGGAGGAAGTCAGCAAGTTTCTTGTGCTCGAAGTCTAATAGACCGCAAGCGGGAAAGGCCCCTCTCTAACCTAACAACATTTGAGGCCGAATGATGTAATGAGAAACTTGCATAAGCCAGAGCATATGTCCGCCCACCGCTTAGGGCACTCTGTCTAGTCTGCAGCCGGTGTTGGCTTCAGTCACGGCTTCCTCCACTACGTTTCACAAGCCAAAATGAAGTTTTCTGGTTGGAACTTGCACGGGACGCTCCGTCTAGTCTGCAACCGGGGTTGGCTCCAGTCACAGCTTTCTCCGCTACGTTATTAAAGCACACACGACCACAGGCTTGCTACCCGACTTCAGATAACCAGTCATCTGCACGAAGATGGAGCCTTTCTTCGCCTTTGAAGTCGGACCATCCGATTGCGAGCGATCCGAGGCATCGATCAATGGGATGCTCGAAGAAGAGAACTATCTCCGGCTCCTCGTCCCAGGAGCAGCAAGTGGTGGGAAAAACAGAAGACCGCCGCTCCTCAAGCATCGGGAACGGACTTGTCGTCACAATTGTGCAGCTATTAGCAGCATCCCAGCTTATACAAGAGCAGCCTCCTGCAGAGTCCAGTGTGAGCTGTCGGACGGTGCTGGGTTTGGTCCGGTCAATTGTGCATGTAGTAGAAGCCTGGAGTTTCTCTATGGGATGCTCGGCTACATCTAGGGTCAGATCACCGATTGGAGAACCCTGTCCATCCCGTTAACAGTCGGGTCCGACTGTGTCCATTGTGAGAAACCTTATTGAGTCGGAACACACATCGAAACATTCCTTCCACACTGCAGCTGGGGCCGGCGGCAGTTATGGCTTCTTCTACTTACATGGAAGCGCACAAAAGAGGATTAAGCCTAGAAGTTTCTAAGCAGATACTCTATGAGATCTGGGGACAGATCGAGAGTGCAGAGCATTTTTCACCCTGTTAACAGTCAGGGACGACTGTTTCGTGTTATAAGAAACTTCAATGAGGAGGAGCATCCATCCTATGTGACGAGTGGGGATGCTTCTCCCACACTTCAGCCAGGGTCGGCTGTGGTTACGGCTTCCTCTTCTTCAATGGATATGCACGATAAGGTATAGATGCCTGAAAGTTTCTAACGGAATGCTTGGCGAGGCCTGGAGCAGACTGCAAGCTGGACATCCTTCTCCTTTCCGTCAGCAGTCGGGGTTGATTGTTTTTGGTGCGAGAAACTTCAGTGAATTGGGACGCCCATTCACGCTTGCGGTTCGGAATGCTTCTTCCACACTGCAGCTGGATTCGGTAGCAGCTTCCCTTGCTTCATTAATGAAGCGCGTTGACCACAGACTAGCTATCTGTCTTCGAAAGTTCAGGTTGATAGCTAGTCGTTTGAGACTAGTACTACCGTTTAACAGACTCCGATGGTGAGCTGTCAGTCAGTGCTGCATTGGTCCAGTCATCTGTTTAGTCGGATGGAGTTGACCATATTTGCGGATGGAACATTTTAATGGTGAGAGGGATACAGTGTGAGTCTTTATCGCTCACAGAAGGGCACTTTAAGACTATGAAAAGTCTTAAGCTCTTAAAAATATTGTTCCATCTGAATAAGTCTGCATTTAGATGAGCAGGCCGGGGATGAAAATATGTCCCTACCTGCATCATTTAATATATGCTCGGAAATAATGGAATGTGCTATTTCATTGAAAAGAGCAGATCTGGGCGCAGTGCCCAAAGCAGATCACCGTTACCAGAGCTATGGCGCAATGTCTCAATGGAAAGAAATATGAGGATGTAGTTTCTCGCTAGAGTTCTTTCCAGAGCAGTCATGTATGCCATGTACAACTCCACACAGACTGTGAATTTGGAGTTGATAATACGTGATGTTGCCCTTGCGTCGTCATCACTCATAGATGTTATAGATGACAAGGTGAAAGCTCTCTCTGAGTCGCTCCGGTTACCGGAAATATACTATTTTATGACAAGCTTGCGTTGATATATGTGCAGGCTACAAGAAGCTTCAGTGCTCTGCTATTGAAGTTGCTGTCTCATCAACACACTTCAGCAGATCAGGGTAAGCGAGGCCATTCTGTTTCTAAGAAAGCATCCTGAGAATGTCTCGCGAGGGTACAATAACCCTTTTATATTTACTCTGGAAGTCATTATTATAGTGACTCGGAAAAGGGGAAAAGGTCTGATCAAGGCTATGGATCAGACACCCCTAGGCCGAGGATTAACGGAAGGTTATCATCTTCACGAGAAACTTGGCATTAATCACGGAAGTTCCTTTCAAAGAGAGTCGCTTCTAGTGGAGGTGAAGGCTCTCTTATTGAAGGGAACAGTTGAGATCGACGAGTCAAGCTTCTTCACGGTGAGGACATAGTTCCTTTTCCTGTAAGTATCATAAGTCGTACAGATGATGGACATGACCTCTATTGCTTGCCAGTTGACGGAGTTCAACTTCACGAGAAACTGGACGTTAATCATGGAAATTCCTTTCAAAGAGAGTCGCTTCTAGTGGAGGTAAAGGCTCTCTTAATGAAGGGATCAGTTGAGATTGCCGAAAATCGATTTTGGTTGCTTGCCACTTGGCTGAAGGTTACAATCTCGCAAAAGTGGATAAATTGCAGAAGTTTAGTCGATGAGAATGTGGTCTCGGCAGGACAGCGGCTATCAGTCCAAGCAAGCACCACTTACAAGAATACTTGTTAGTCAAATGTTCCAAGAGAGGCTTTCCTTCTGGAGGTATAAGCTTTCCTATTGAAGAAAAGCATCGACGTTGACGCAGTTATTCTCCAGTTTTTATTATCACCTGTTTCTCGTCCTGAATCCGGATGGATAGTGCACAGATTAGTAGCCTAGCTAAAATCTTGAGTGAGATTTTTTCAGTATTATGCAGTGGCATAACTGAATTTATTATCTCTTGGGTCTGCGGTCTCTTTGGGAATTCAGGGCTGTTTATATAGCGGCTCTTCATTCCCTACCTTGCGCGACGGTAACTATAAGTCTCCATCAAGTGAGCCTTCAGGGTTGCAACTTACACTGATATATCTGTCTTCACGTAGATGAAGACTTATAAGCTATGGCTATCGTTAGAAGTCCCCCTAGTGAGCTTCTAGGACCTTAGTTATCAGCTTTTAATGGTTTTCACGTACTGGAAGACCTTTAGCTACTTCATCTAGACTGAGTTAGTTGTCCTATCGGACATGATACCGTTTGTTATAGGAGGTTTTTCTTTTCAAACCGGTATGGTTTGTTGTGGGTTATTATGTCAGTATGGTGTATTTGTTCATCACGTCCTTCTCCGCCCTTAGTGGCATTATGGAGTCGGTCAGACGTGAGGGTGCCTTGCGGTTCCTATACTATTTGATGACTAACACAAGAACGATTCAAGTAATGTGGGTGAGGGGGGGTTTGATATGATTCCGAATTCCCCCCACCCCCCCATGTTTTAAGAGACGATTATTGGGCAAGACGTTTTCTTCCTGTAAGCCTCATATGCATTTAAGTATATACATGCATTTCATGACTTCTCAACTAGCAGCTGGCTCATGTTCTATGGCGACCTCGTGGGCACATCCACTTTTTAGTCGATTGGTTTCCTGTGGTTGTTCGTCTATATGTCATATACAAGCATATGATTCATCATCAATAAATTACTAGCCTTTGGGTAGTGGGTACCTTGGAGGCTGTCTAGTCAGTTAACTGGTATTCAGATGATTACATGCGGGATTTCAATGCTCACATGCATAATAAATGCATTATTAGGCAGACTCATTTTTGTATGTTATGGACCTTAGAAACAATGAATTATTTCCGGGGGCAGTCCGTGATGAGTCTGTTAATCATAGATTGTTCCATTTCTAGATCCAGGTTTCTATTAATTTCGGTACCCAATCGAATACAACTTGTCTTTCCACTCTCGTATATTCGCTCATTTCTAGGAGCATAGATATCTGATAGAACACGTCTGGGAGTGTTATTTACTGGAATTTATTGTACACCTGAATGGGGTCGCCTGTGGGTTACCTTGGAAGTGTGTTTACTCTCCAGGGATCGTCCATTGTGTTTCTATTGGACATGTGTATGTTATATATTATATCACTGGTTTTCGACCTTACTACGTATGCCGACTCTGGTATATGTTACAAGCGGGCGATATTAATTACCAGGATCGCCACTATAATAATTAATACCTGGGTGCCTGTTCGACGAATATTTGTATTGTTATTTGGTACCGCTTTCACTGATTCCAGAGCACTCCCCTCTTTCTTTTTGAAGAAGTTTCCTTCAAAAAGGTGGGGGGGGGGATTTTTAGCTCAACTTTGACGAAGTCAAATTTGAGCTATTGTCATGGCCCGTCGTCCGTCGTCCGTCCGTCCGTCCATCTGGCCGTCTGTCCGTCTGTCCATACGTCAACAATTGGCTATGGCTCGGGCTAGAGGTCGTATTTATGAACCGATCTTTACAAAACTTCTTGTGTACCTTTGTTATGACCCTGGGACGGGAACGAGTGTTTTTAGGTGTGGTCCGAAATTCAAGATGGCTGCCAGTGGCCATTTTGTACCGATGATGCAAAAATCAGTTTTTTGTACAGAACTTCTGTATGAAAGTTCTGATTTGAATAAAGTTTTGTATAAATGTTTAGTACCATGGGATACATCACATATAATACGGGGTTTTTTCTTGTGCGTAAATTATGCAAATTAGACTGACTTTGATTTATTTAGTGTTACTTTCAGAGCTGTAAGTGCCAAGCTGCTATGGCTCGGGCTAGAGGCCGTATTTATGAACCGATCTTTACGAAACTTCTTGGGTACCTTTGTTATGACCCTGGGACGAGAACGAGTGTTTTTGGGTGCGGTCAGAAATTCAAGATGGCTGCCAGCCACCATTTTGTACCGACGATGCAGAAATCTGTTTTTTGTACAGAACTTCCATATGAAAGCTCTGATTTGAATAATTTTTTGTATGAATGTTTAGTACCATGGGATACATCACATATAATACGGGTTTTTTTCTCGTACGTAAATTGTGCAAATTAGACTAATTTTGATGTTTTTTGGGGTTACTTTCAGCACTGTAAGTGCAAATGCCAATACGGCTCGGGCTAGAGGCCGTATTTATGAACCGATCTTTACGAAACTTCTTGGGTACCTTTGGTATCACCGTGGGACGAGAACGAGTGTTTTTGGGTCCGGTCTGAAATTCAAGATGGCCGATGGCAGCCATTTTGTACAAAATTAGGTGCAATCAGATTTTTGCACATAACTTCCATATGAAAGCCCTGATTTGAATAATTATTTTGTGTGAATGTTTAGTTCCATGAGATGCATCACATATAATACGGGTTTTTTTCTCGTGCAGAAATTATGCAAATTAGATGAACTTTGATTTTTTCAGTGCGACTTACACACAGTAAGTACACATGTCAATACGGCTCAGACTAGAGTCTGTATTTATGAACTGATCTTCACGAAATGTCTTGGGTACCTTTATTATCACCTTGGGACGAGAATGAGTGTTTCTGGGTGCGGTCTAAAATTCAAGATGGCTGCCAGTGGCCATTTTGTACCGAAATTAGGTCTAATCAGTTTTTTGTACACATCTTCTATACAGCTCAGACTAGAGGCCATATTTATGAACCAATCTTTACGAAACTTCTTGGGTACCTTTGTTATCACCGTGGGATGAGAGCGAGTGTTTTTGGGTGTGGTCCGAAATTCAAGATGGCCACCAGCAGCCATTTTGTACCAAAATTAGTGCAATCAGTCTTTTGCATAGAACTTCTGTATGAAAGTTCTGATTTGAATAAATTTTTGTATGAATGCTTAGTAACATGGAATACATCACATATTGTAAGGTGTTTTTTTTCGTGCCGAAATTATGCAAATTAGATGAACTTTGATTTATTCAGTGCTATTTACACAATGTAAGCACACATGTCAATACGGCTCAGGGTAGAGGCTGTATTTATGAACCGATCTTCACAAAACTTCTTGGGTACCTTTGTTATCTCCTTGGGATGAGAATGAGTGTTTCTAGGTATGGTCCAAAATTCAAGATGGCTGCCAGTGGCCATTTTGTACCGAAATTAGGTCCATTCAGTTTTTTGTCACAAGTTCTATACAGCTCGTATTTATGAACTGATCTTCACAAAACTTCTTGAGTACTTTTGTTTTCACCTTGGGACAGGAACGAGTGTGTTTTGGGGTGCCTTTGTTATCACTGTGCTATGAGAACAAATATTTTGGGGTTCAGTCAGACCCACTCTGGGACTCAAAGATTTTTTCTAGTTCAGCATCTGACTGTCACCCACCTTTACAATACTTTACCTATACATTTGTTACAGGCAACGGTCAGTATTCATGTACAGACCGTTACAATACTTTATATGTACCTTTGTTATCAGGTCATTACCTAGATGTTTGTCATTGCTGTGTCACATACTATACATGTACATGTCTTTGTCTTGACAAGTTGAGCTACAGTGTCATTGACACTTTCATTTTATGCGTTTCGGTCAATTTTAAGACAAAAAATTTTATTTTTTTTACACCGAAAATTTGGGGTCAGGGTGGGACTTCGAAATTTTGGACCAAAATCCGGAAATTAGTTTTTTGTTTTTTTTATGCATTTTGGTCAATTTTAAGACAAATTTTTTTTTTTTCTACACTGAAAATTTGGGGTCCGGAGGGGACTTGGTAATTTTGGACCAAAATCCGGAAATTAGTTTTTTGTTTTTATTGTTTTTGGCATATGTTTGTGGGGGATATCCTCTCATTCTCAAATATGCCATCTTAATTTTTGAGCCTTAGACTAGCCTTAAAAATTGGAAATTTGTTACATCCATCAGAATACGGAATTACTTGAATTTGGCTCCTTATTTATGATATGTCTTTATTACTGTATAGAGAGACATACATATAATTCCTTTTAAATTTAATTTCCTTTCACCTTGGATTACAGGCTTGGAACTATGTTGCTCTACTAATTCTGAAGTCCTGGACCCTCCGCCTTTTTACGATTCAGCTAGTCTGGGCCATTGATTTATAGTATAAAAATATGATAAATTTAAAGTAATTTGTATGTTTGTTATACTTAACAATGGCCCAGACAGGTATGGCCCTCCTATGAGTGGGCACTCATACCACCCCGCTGAGTTATTATGTAGTATTCTTTTCTACAAAGAATGATGTTGGCGCCAATTCCTGTCACTTCCTGATGGCTGCGCATGTGTGGAGAGTAAAAGTATGGAGGACCAGATAGGACTTTTAATTTTTGGCTTTGCAAGCAAATTTTCGGGATTAGGTGGTTCAAAATTTGTGTTTGGCTCTTGATAACTTTGAGTTTGCACCAGCTAAGTCTGGACCATTGGTAAGTATAATAAATATACAAATTACTTTAAATTTATAATTTTCGTCTCCCGCTTCCATTCTTATCAAATCTAATGTTGTGGATTATATTTCCACTTGATGATTGGATATTATGTCTATATGGTGTATTATTTGATGACATGGCATGCTGTCTTGATTTCATGGGATATGTCAACGCTGTTTCAGTGGGTATATTCCTTGCAATAGTGCCATGTTCATCACGTCCCCCTCCGTCCTTAGTGGCATTATGGAATTGGTCAGACGTGGAGGAGCCATATGGTTTCTATACCATTCTAGAGAACTAACACTAAAGTGTTACGAATCGCACTGGATTAGTGTCATTCTGCTGTTTAGGCATGCTTGGGCTGTCTGCAAGCTTTTTAGCTGTATTACTCTTTATTAAGAATAGCAGCAGCAGTATAGCTTGGGAATGTAGCGTGAAGTTTCTTTTTCTTATAGCGAAAAAGGAATTTGTCACTGTCCCAAGCCTTAATATTACTTTGCTGGCCTTATCTAGCGATTCAAGTATTGTGGGTGAGGGGAGTTTGATACGATTTATTCCACGAACAGTCATTGGTTTTAATGAACCTAGCGAACAATGAATTATTGGGGACGGTCTGTGACAGGCTTTTTAATTGTATCCCGTTCCATATTCGGAATCCAATTTTCGACCGCAAAGTGGTACACAAGGCTTATTCCTACACTCAAATAATTGTATGGTTAGAATTGTACACATGAACATGGTTGCCTGTGTTTTGGCTAGAAACATATAGTTCTATTAGATAACTTTCAATTGGACAAGTTTTAAGGTTATACATTTTTATATCACCGGTATTCGACCTATCTATGTATTCCAGATGCGTCATATGTTTTGAAGCTTGCGATTTTAATAACTGGGATTGTCACGATGTAGCCTTAGCTGCTGATGTGGTGTTAAGCATCAATAAAGTAATAATAATTAATAGCCGGGTGCCTTTTAAATGAATATAGATATTATTCGGTACCGCTTTTTCACTGTTTCCAGACTGCTCCCTTTGTTTTGAAGATTATTCCTTCAAAAAAAGGGGGGAGGGGGTGTTTTCTCCAAACTCGGACACACTTTTCCAAATTTTAAGTGTCTTATTCTGGACTAGCCTTGAAATTGGATGTTTGTTAGACCCATTTAGCGTAATCATTTATGCTAAGTAGCAGGGAATTACTTGGTTATTGCTCCGTATTTTGGTGGTATGTCTTCTATATTGTGGTATAGCGAGACAGATAGGTAATTCCTTAAAATATTGAAACTCCTTTTCACTTTGGGAGTTCTTATGTAGTCTAAGAAGCTGTATTTTGGTCCGCTAATTCTTTAAGTCCTATGCCCTCTGCCTTTTTATAATTCAGCTAAGTCTGGGCCATTGGTTATAGTATTAAAATATCCTAAATTTAAAGTAATTTGTATATTTTTAATACTTACCAATGGCCCAGATGGGGAAGGCCCAGACGGGGATGGCCCGATGGCCCAGACAGGGATGGCCCACCCCTGAGTGGGCACTCATACCTCCCTGCTGACTTATCACTTCAGGAGGCAGAACTAGGAAGAATGATGTTGGCACCAATTCCGGTCTCTTCCTGGGTACTGCACATGCGCAAGTACTAAAAGTATGGAGGGCCAGGTAGAACTTTTAATTTTCGGTATTGTATGCGAATTTTGGGGATTGGGGTGTTCAAAATTTGTGTTTGGCCCTCAATAATATTGAGATTGCACCAGCTAATCTGGGCCATTGGTAAGTATTAAAACTATACAAATTACTTTAAATTTATCATATTCTTTAATGTCTTTTTCATACATTTTATTCATCAGGAATCATTATTTAAGTGATGGTGGATGTCAAAGGTGATGTGCTTAAGTTGCCTATTTTCACTTCGGTACTCGTAAATTGACCAGGCAGCTAAATTGAAATGAATAAAACAGAAACATGTGGATAAAAGTGAAATATTTATAATAAAAGACTCATTTATTAAATATTTTTGTTTCAATTGTTATAATCGGAGTTTTGAAGGCATATGATTTAAGACTGAATGACTCAAAACGGAGACCAGGAACTGCACTGAATTTATGAGATTTTCCTGCACATTCTGGCAGAGTTAACATGTCTGCTTGGGAGGGCAGAAGTTATGGCTGCACCTAAAGTCTTTAGAACTGAACAGCTGATTAGAACCAAAACTGGTATGCAGTGTTATTAGATAACACTTACTTGATTCATGGGAAAAACTATTTTTTCACTGTGTCCCTGTGGGGACCCAGGAAGCTAAAAATAGGAAAACAGATTCTAACACTCATAATTCTTGAGCTATGTGAGACTTGTTTAGTAAAGATATACCGTTAAGATAGTAAACTAAAATGGATTGACCAAATGTTCTTTGTTATGTCATGGAATGCTGAGGGTTGGAGGCATGGAGGATGAGGAAATTACCAATTTTTTAAAAAGTACATCTCTGATGAGATGAATTGTTTATATTGTGTTGATGTTTTTTGCTTGTACATGTACACCTAGATGGGTGAAAAGGAGCAGTTAAGGCAAGCATCCTGAGTGGAACGGAGCTCTTTAACCCTTTACTTAACATGAAAAGCATACGACACTTGCAAAAAACATTCTTGAATAACTAATTTTTTTCATTTTTTGTCTCAAAAACATAGGTTATGACCCCTCGTTGGAACAAGCTTGACGAGCTCGTTCCAACATGGGTTCATAACCTGTGTTTTTGAGACAAAAAATGAAAAAATAATGAAATTGAATTGGCGATTTTTGAGAATAGGGCTGGCCGGTTTTAGCCCTTATGTTGGGTGAAGGGTTATAGCACAGCACAAAGATGACAAAAAAGTGAACGCATTTTATGTTTGAATTACTACATATAACTAGCAAGCAGTGATTTTACCTGAATTAATTCCTGATGGGGACCCAGGGAAGTGAAACAGTGCTTGTACCAAAATAGGACCAGCTGGTAACCAATGTTTGGGGTGAAAATCCTCTAAAGTTGGCAGCATCGGTATAAACGATCAAATGAACTTGACTTCATACTTAGTTGCAATCATGATAAAGCCGTAGATGCTGAAACTGACCTTGAACACAAATAAATAAATTAACGTGGAATAAACATTATTATGTACTCAACGGAGAAGCCTGTAAAGCTTATTTTATTGAGATAAATATTTGTGCACAATGAGTTGAAATAGATATCTGTTCTCCAGTTCACAGTCAGTGAATTATTTGCTTTTAATCAAAAGAATGTGATATGATAAGCCCTGAAAAAATGTCGCTAATTTGAGTAACCTACCTGAAGAACTGTTTCAGATCTGGAATTTTCACAATCATTATGAATGGAGAACATGTGTGAACTAATTTTCAAGTTGACTCTTTCTCTGCCAAATGTTTTGTATGGTGCTAGTTTTGCTTCATGAGAGTTTGTCATAGACATTGAATTTATCCTTTACTTTTGCAAACCTATTCAAAAATAAATTTATGCTACAACTGTTTCAAAGTGCTTTTCTGTCAGTATTGCATTTAGTCTTCAGTGAGTTGTATTTGATGTTTAGCAGGAGTATTTGATGTTTACCAGGAGTTGAAATGACCTTACCACTGCCAAATATACTACTCAAAGTTTGCTTAGCACCAAGTATATCCAACAGCCAGTTTTACGTTTTAGTTGAAATATTGCTATGAAAAGTGTATATATTTTTTATTTAATTATATCTTTAATGATTTAAGTACAGAAATTAAGATTTTATTTGTGTTTGACATTATTTTTTAGCTTTTGAATACGATAACCATGGAAAATGGATATTATTGGTAAAAGAGGAAATTTTTCAAATTTGCCAAAAAGTTGACGGAGCGAAGTGTATGGGTTCAGTGTCGAGTATGAGACCCATTATTGTTAATTACAGCTTGACAACCCCTTCTCATGCTCCCAATGAGGTTTCAGATGGTCCTTTGTGGGATGTTGTTCCATTCTTGGACCAGCATGGCACCAAGCTCCTGGACACTTCTTGGTGGGACTGGACAGGCTGAAATTGCAAGCTGCAACTCATTCCAGACATGTTTGATTGGATTGAGGACCGGTGGTCTTGCTGGCCAGTCCATACGCTGAATCGCCTCCCTCTGCCGGTACTCCCGGACAGCATGGGCAACATGAGGACGGGCATTATCGTTCATCAGAATGAATCTATGACCCTCTGCACCTGCATAAAATCTGATGTGGGCATCCAGGATCTCATCAATATACTGCTGTGCAGTCAATGTACCGCGTTCAAGGACACAGAGCTCTGTACGTCCATCTCATCTGATGCCACCACAGACCATTATTGACCCTCCACCATAGTGGTCATGTTGAGCAATGTTGGCTGCATGGAATCGCTCTCCTGGTCTTCTCCATACCATAGAACGTCTATCTGTGTTGTCTAGGCAGTACCTTGACTCATCTGTTAAAAGGACAGGTTGCTAATCTTCTGTGGTCCATCCAACGTGATCCATGGCCCATTCATATCGTGCCTGGCGGTGGTTCTGGTACACTGAATGCGAATACATGGTCTTCTCGATCGGTGACCACCATCGTGCAACCTTGTCCGGATTGTCTGCGTCGAAACATTTACCCTAGATGCATTCTGAAGGTCACTGCGAAGCTGGAGTGCTGTGGCAAAGTGGTTCCTACGGGCATGAATGATCAAAAACCGGTCTTCAGCTGCAGATGTTGCCCTGTCTCTGCCACCACCATGCAGTCTTACTGGTGTGCCATACTGCTCTAAAGTCTTGCCCAGGCTCTGGTGATCACCATATGGTGCACACCAAGGGCTTCACGAACCTGATGATGGGTAGCCCCTTTGCTCCACCATCCCTACGGCCCGCCACATTTCTGCTTCAGACAAATGTCTTCTTACATTTGTATATGCCATATTCAATCATTAAATCACAAGGGTTTGTGTTGAAATGAAGATTGAATACTGTACACATGTCATGTACATGTAGACAGTACATGAAAACATCATGAAAATCAAGGGGTACATGCTTTCCATGAATGTCATGAAAAGTCTGCCTGTCAAGAGAGCTAATGTAAACACTGGGGACCATCTCAATACATTCCTCAAACACATCCACCAAAAGTATCGCAAATGCATCGCAAGAAAATTTCACAATGCTGTGTCAAATATGTGGTGCTTAGCAAACTTTGAGTAGTATATATATAAGGTGCTCTTTTTGTTTGTAAGAAATTCCATCTTTGTTTAATTTTTAGCTCAACCTGAGCTATTGCCATCACTTCTCGTCCGTCGCCATACATACGAACGTACGGTTGTACATACGTACGTACATACGTCAGTACGTACGTCCACAATTTCCTTTGGCACACCTCACAGGTCGCATTTATGACCAGATCGCTTTGAAACTTGGTATGCTTGTTTGGGGTGACCTCTAGATGGGAGCTATCGATTTTCTTCTATTTCCGTCAAAAAATGTTACCGCGACCAACGTTCTTAGAACTTAGTTTAGTCAGACCACAATATTTCCCCTTGGCACACCCTACAGGGCACATTTATGATTGGATTGCTTTGAAACCAGGTATGCTTGTTTGGGATGACCTCTAGATGGGAGCTATCGATTTTTTTCCATTTCCGTCAAAAAATGTTGCCGCGACCAACGTTCTTTGAACTTAGTTTGGTCAGAAGACTTCAATATTTCCCTTTGGCACACCCTACATGACACATTTATGATCGGATTGCTTTGAAACCTGGCATGCTTATTTAGGGTGCCCTCTAGATGGGAGCTATCGATTTTCTGCAATTTCCGTTAAAAAATGTTGCCGCGGCCAACATTCTTAGAACTTAGTTTAGTCAGACCACAATATTTCCCTTTGGCACACCTTAAGGGCACATTTATGATTGGATTGCTTTGATACCTGATATGCTTGTTTGGGGTGACCTCTAGATAGGAGTTATCGATTTTTAGCTCAACTTTGGCGAAGCCAAATTTGAGCTTTTGTCATGGCCCGTCGTCCGTCGGGCCGTCTGTCCGTACGTCAACAATTGGATACGGCTCGGGCTAGAGGCCGTATTTATGAACCGATCTTTACGAAACTTCTTGGGTACCTTTGTTATGACCCTGGGACGAGAACGAGTGTTTTTGGGTGCGGTCTGAAATTCAAGATGGCTGCCAGCTGCCATTTTGTACCGACGATGCAGAAATCTGTTTTTTGTACAGAACTTCCAAATGAAAGCTCTGATTTGAATAATATTTTGTATGAATGTTTGGTACCATGGGATACATCACATATAATACGGGTTTTTTTCTCGTGCGTAAATTGTGCAAATTAGACTAATTTTAATGTTTTTTGGTGTTACTTTCAGCACTGTAAGTGCAAATGCCAATACGGCTCGGGCTAGAGGCCGTATTTATGAACCGATCTTTACGAAACTTTTTGGGTACCTTTGGTACCACCGTGGGACGAGAACGAGTGTTTTTGGGTCCAGTCCGAAATTCAAGATGGCCGATGGCAGCCATTTTGTACAAAATTAGGTGCAATCCGATTTTTGCACAGAACTTCCATATGAAAGCGCTGATTTGAATAATTTTTTGTGTGAATGTTTAGTACCATGGGATACATCACATATTATACGGGTTTTTTTCTCATGCAGAAATTATGCAAATTAGATGAACTTTGATTTTTTCATTGCAACTTACACACAGTAAGTACACATGTCAATACGGCTCGGGCTAGAGTCTGTATTTATGAACTGATCTTCACGAAATGTCTTGGGTACCTTTGTTATCACCTTGGGACGAGAACGAGTGGTTCTGGGTGCGGCCTAAAATTCAAGATGGCTGCAAGTGGCCATTTTGTACCGAAATTAGGTCTAATCAGTTTTTTGTACACAACTTCTATACGGCTCAGGCTAGAGGCCATATTTATGAACCAATCTTTACGAAACTTCTTGGGTACCTTTGTTATCACCGTGGGATGAGAGTGAGTGTTTTTGGCTGTGGTCCGAAATTCAAGATGGCCACCAGCAGCCATTTTGTACCAAAATTAGTGCAATCAGTCTTTTGTACAGAACTTCTGTATGAAAGTTTTGATTTGAATAAATTTTTGTATGAATGTTTAGTAACATGGAATACATCACATATTGTAAGGTTTTTTTTTTTCGTGCAGAAATTATGCAAATTAGATGAACTTTGGATTTATTCAGTGCTACTTACACAATGTAAGCACACATGTCAATATACGGCTCAGGGTAGAGGCTGCATTTATGAACCGATCTTCACAAAACTTCTTGGGTACCTTTGTTATCACCTTGGGACGAGAATGAGTGTTTCTGGGTGCAGTCCAAAATTCAAGATGGCTGCCAGTGGCCATTTTGTACCAAAATTTGGTCCAATCAGTTTTTTGTCACAAGTTCTATACAGCTCGTATTTATGAACTGATCTTCACAAAACTTCTTGGGTACCTTTGTTTTCACCTTGGGACAGGAACGAGTGTGTTTTGGGGTGCCTTTGGGGGCGCGGTGGCTCAGTAGGTAGAGGTGCAGACTGCAAGCCGAGAGGTCCTCGGTTCGAATCCCACCTGCGGCAACCGCGTTGTGTCCTTGGGCAAGACACTTCACCCCCATTGCCCATGTGGGGGCCCGGTGACGCCGTGTACTAAGGCGTACTGCACGTCGATGGTACGCATGTCTTCAACCAATCTAACCCTGCTGTGCTGCAGTGCGGAGTTACGATGTTGGGGAGCTGGCAGCTGCTCGTCGTTGCTCGGTGGTTCTCTCCGGGTACTCCGGCTTCCTCCACGCGTAAAACTGTCACGGTCATGATTAGCCATTGTGCATAAATATGTGACCTTAAACCTCAATAAATAAATTGGGGTGCCTTTGTTATCACTGTGCTATGAGAACAAATATTTTGGGGTTGAGTCAGACCCACTCTGGGACTCAAAGATTTCTTTTCTAGTTTAGCATCTGACTGTAGCCCACCTTTACAATACTTTACCTATACATTTGTTACAGGCAAATTTATGTACAGACCGTTACAATACCTTTGTTATCAGGTCATTACCTAGATGTTTGTCATTGCTGTGTCACATACTATACATGTACATGTCTTTGTCTTGACAAGTTGAGCTACAGTGTCATTGACACTTTCATTTTCCATTTCCATCAAAAAATGTTGCCGCGGCCAACGTTCTTAGAACTTAGTTTAGTCAGACCTCAATATTTCCCTTTAGCACACCCTACAGGGCACGTTTATGATCGGATTGCTTTGAAACCTGGTATGCTTGTTTGGGGAGACCTCTAGATGGGAGCTATCGATTTTCTTCCATTTCCGTTGAAAAATGTTGCTGCGGCCAACATTCTTAGAACTTAGTTTAGTCAGACCTCAATAATTCCCTTTGGCACACCCTACAGGGCTCATTTATATTCGGATTGCTTTGAAACCTGGCATGCTTGTTTGGGGTGACCTCTAGATGGGAGCTATCGATTTTCTTCCAATTCTGTCTGTCAAAAAATGTTGCCACTGACAACGATCTTTGAACTAAGTTTAGTCAGACATCAATATATTCCTTTGGCATGCCCTACAGGGCACATTTATGATCAGATTGGTTTGAAACTTTGTATGCTTGTTTGGGGTTACCTCTAGATGGGAGCTCTTGATTTTCTTCGATTTCCGTCAAAAAATGTTGCTACTGGCAACGACCTTCGATGAACTTAGTAAAAAGTTAGTGCAGTTAAGCATCAATATTTCCATTTGATACACCCTGCAGGGCACATTTATGATCAGATCGCTTTAAAACTTGGTATGTGTGTTTGGGGTCACCTCTAGATGTGAGCCATTTTTTAATTTCCATAAAAAGTTATTGTCGTTATCACCAGCCTTTGAACTTACTGCATTTTTGCATCAACTTATCCCTTTTGAACTCTCTGTAGGGTATATTTATGAATTTCCATAAAAAAGAGAAAAACCCCAAAAACCATTGCCACAAAGCAATAACCTTCTACTTAGTGCATTTGTGCATTAACATCTTCTTTTGGCATGCCTTAGAGGGCACATTCATTATCAGGTAGTTTTGAAACTTTGTATGCTTACGCAGGGTGACAAAGATAGGAGCTATTGATTCTCTTTTCATTTCCATCAAAAACTGTTGCTGTTAGCAACAATCTTTGAATTTATTGCATTTGTGCATCGAAATTCTTTGACATGGCCTACAGGCCACATTTATCATAGGATTGTTTTTGAACTTGGTGTGCTCATTAGTCAAGAACTCTAGATAAGAGCTGTTGATTAGCATTCATTTCTGTGAAAAAAGTTGCCATTTACAATAACCTCTGAACATACTGCATTTGTGTATCAACATTCTTCCTTTAGCCAGTCTTACAGTTGACATTTAAAAATGCATGGAGTACTCTGATGTTGTGCACACACAATGCTGTTATGTTGAAATTTCATCAAATAACACTGGTACCAATCATCTTCAATTTTGCCATTTCATTTATAACTTCCCAAGTTCAAGTTTGTCAAGTTGAGCTACAGTGACATTGACACTTTCATTTGTATGTTTCTACATGAAAGACTGGTGAGTAAGTATTAGTTTTTTCAGATACCTACAAACAAGATAGACCTGGAACAGCTCAACCTTTTCACTGCTAAATCTTGTATGCTGCTTTTTTGGGGAGGTTTTGCTTGTGAGAAAATAAAAACTGTTCAGAAAATTTTTTATTTCACTGACAAATTTTTAAGGCACTACTTTGCTGTATGAGAATCATCTGTTATAGATTTTCAGTTACCTAGGCTAGACTGTTCAGAAACAAATTTCCTTGGCAGGGGAAATCCCACAAAGTATATCAGTGCCTGTTTTATCATACCAATCCCATCACATATTACTCCATGATATATGCTGATTAGATATGAAAATTTTATTATCTAGTGTTTAAAACAGCTGATTATCATCACTTAACCATTTTACTACCACGTTTTTCATTGAACTTCAGAATAGTGTTGAATAAGTATTTGCTTTTATTACTTGAATGAGTTTAGATATTAACACTTGGTTTATTCCCCGAACGTCGACTCGACTAAAACAACATCTCACCAAATTCGCGGATTAAGAGGTGCCTTAGGAGGAATTATTCAACATACAACATAACACTGGCTAATTAAAAATATTTTATTGAAGAATAGGTTTATTCCCCGAACGTCGACTCGAATGGTAGCATTAAATTAATGAGCATATATACAGAAATATTGAAAAGCAGAATTAATACATTTATGAACATACATACAATAAAAAAAATAAGCACCAAGAAATGAACATTATACAATTTATACATTTATGAACATATACACAATAAAAAAAAATAAAAAATAAGCACTGAGAGATGAACATTATACAAAAAACACCCAAATAAGCACTTAGATATGATAAACAATTATTAACAAGCAAAACAAAATTGATGAACATATACATAGAAATAAATTTAATACTAATAATTTAACTTAAAGACAGGAGCTGAGATGCAGAATCCGCATATGACATTAAGTCAGGAGTTCCTTGCTTTCAATGTTAACAGTCGATGGTCAATATTCATATATCTCTTGGCTCGTGGACGACTGGTTCCACCTGCAGCTCTTTGAATTCTATTTATTTCATTTGTATTTTGGACGTTTTTAAACATTTGTATTGCAGCAAATACATTCGGGTGGGCATGCTGAACCATCTTTTTTAACTTGCTGTGCCATCCCTCAAGATTGTTGGTCGTTCATGGACCCTCGTCAAAATGATTCCAGAGTGATTGATCTCCTTCAACCCATTGCTCTGTGACATAATCTACAAATGCTAGTGTCTGTTCTGTTATCTCGGCATCATCTTTATCCTCTAGGGCTTGGAACCATACATCTTCAATGGCATTCAGAGGTACAAGTGGGAGAATAGCTGCTCGTCTTACCAAGGTCCTCACATCATCATTGTCTCTGTATGGATTCTGTAGACCTGTTGCTTGTGCCTTCCTTCAAATGCATTGGGTGTAATGAAAAAAACGTCCTTTGATGGTGATATTTGGAAAAATTTGCTTGATGGAATTGTGGGCTGCTGTTTCGAAGTCTGCCAATACAGAGGTGGGATCAATTGTTAAACCAAGTTCTCTCATCTTGTTTACCAGTAATGTAAAGAATCTGGAGTATATGGCTGTACTTTTTCCTGGCAGAAATGCAAATACGACCGGTGTCATTTTGTCTTCAATTTGGATATGTATACTGTAGATCTGGTGGAATATCCGAGGACATGTGTAAGAGGTGCCATCACAGAAGAATGTGTCTGAAGATGAAAGATTTTGGAGGTTCTCTGTTGTTGCAAAGGCGATTATCCTCCCGGTACGTTGGGTTTTGTCGAATAATAAAAATCGATCTCCCGTTGATGTTTCAGTCCGTCGACCCTCAAGCGTGATGTCATTTTGAGTCTTTGGGAGTTATGTTGTCTGTTTTCGCCGAGATCTGTATAAAGATGATTTGGCTGAGTTGAATGTTGGCAGTTGCTCGACAACATCTCTTGTGGTATCATCCCATTCGTTGTCATGAAGTTTGTTCAGTTCCTCAGCAAATATGGTTGGAATTGGTCTGACTTCCTCTTTGCATCGCATGGTGACCTGGTTCATAATTTGTTTTGCTACAACTTTTGTGTGGTCTGCTTGGTGGTTGTGGGGCTTTCTACCAAATCCAATCGGAATGCCGTTCGCCGTCGAAATCATAGCTGGGCATCCTGGTACTGTGTATTTCCAGATGAGTCGATCTGTCCCTCTTTTGTTCACTCTGTAGATATACCCGTCTACTGCCAAGTTTTGACCTCCCTTTCTGTTGGTAATAAACTTTACATCTATCTGTACATTTGCCATAGCTGAATAACTGTAATTGTAACTAAGTGGAATGAAACATCTCAATTCTCCTTTCATTGTATAGGATTTCGCTGAAGTTTGGACAACTGAATTTTTCTCAGTCGGCAAATATCAAACTTAGCATATAAAAAATAATAATTAAATAAAAACAAAACAGATGAGCTAATATCAAATATCGGAATATCAAATATATGTTTCATATTTGCTCATAAACCAAATGAATAAAAACAAAACTAAAAAATGACAAAAAACAAAACAAAAATAAAAACAGAACTAAAAAATGCAAAATTTGAACTTTGTTCACTGTGATATCTTGATTACTTGTTGTTTTAGTACAATAGTCATTCTGAAATAATTGGTCCCCGAACGTCGACTCACCAAATTAATTAACTGATAAGTTTCACCCTTAAGGCACCTCTTAATCCGCGAATTTGGTGAGATGTTGTTTTAGCCGAGTCAACACTCGGGGAACACACCTAACTCTTTACCTCTACAAAAAAATGTTTAGTAATACAGTGGAGTCCATTCAATTGGATATCTCTTAAATGAATAAACCATTTACCATACACCCAGTACAAATTTGACCTGTTAATTGAATATATGTGGTGCAGACTGCAAGCCGAGAGGTCCTCGGTTCAAATCCCACCTGCAGCAACTGCATTGTGTCCTTGGGCAAGACACTTCACTCCCATTGCCCACGTGGGGGCACAGTGGTGTTGTGAACTAAGGCGTACTGAACGTCGATGGTGCACTTGTCTTCAACCAGTGCTAACCCTGCTTGTGTGGTGTTAGTATGTTGGGGAGCCTGACAGTTGTTTGTTGGTGCTCGGTGGTTCTCTCTGGGTACTCCAGCTTCCTCCACCCATAAAACTGTCTGACTCGAGGTGACCCTGGCTGTCAAAAGTGTCATTAAACCCTAATAAATATAGAGTAAATTCCTGTTAATTGAATAGAAAATCTTGTAACCTGTCGAGAAATTACTATGAATCTCCCAAGTTTTCCTTTGTTTATAGACCTATTTGGCCTCAGTACATCCAATACAGGCATTTAATCTTTATCAAACAAGATATAATTAAATAAATGCTAAGTTTATCTCTAGAATATAGGAAAGTGGCACAATCCCTGTTAATTGAATACTCCTGCTTATTGAATAATTTTCATTGGCAAATTGGCTATTCAATTAACAGGGTTCCACTTCATTAACTGCAAAATGTTTTAAGGGGTTATATTTTTATACTGTACCAATGACCCAGACATAGCTGGTGCTAACTCTTAAAATATAGGGCCAAACACAAATTTTGCCCCCCAATCCCCAAAATTTGCATCTAAAACTAAAGAAAACATGTCCTGAAAGGCCCTCCACACTTCGCCCCTACTGCGCATGCGCAGTGTCAAGGACGTTCCGAAATTGGCGCCATTTATCATTCTAAGTTTGGCCCTTCATCAGTTAACATCTGACTGATCTTTGTGCTTTTAAATCTCAGTTTAAATGATGCCAGACACATAAATATTAGTGAAATGGTGATTCTAAGGAGGATAGAAAAGGAGGAGAGGAAAAGAATGTGTGACAGAATATTATCAGGGCTGTAACTTAAAATTTTTTAATGAAATTATGTTAAGTTACCTATTTTCAAGGCAGCAGCCATTTTGTTGTCATTCTGATTATTTAGTTACACTGTTTTTTCAAGTGTTTTCCTCTCTCCCTGTCCTTTAAGTTCCCCCTTGCTATTCTCCCATGCTTTTGGCATAGTTTCTGTAATTATTATTACTAAAATTTCTTGGGAGTTTTAGCTGAATAACAGAATGAATTCTGTTCTTTCCCCATGTTTACGTCTTCACCTACGGGTGGTTAGGCGTTGTGTTCTGCATCTACCATCTGATGTTCTGCAGTTTCTTCCCTGGAAGTCTCTGTTTTGCATCAGATGGTGTATTTTTGGTAACTGATTTCGGGCCTGGGTGCCTGGAGTCTTATTTTAGTGTTTTTACACTCATTGTTTACATTTACAACAGCCCTCTGTGTGAGGGGGGGATTTCTAAATAATAATATCTTTATGTTATTTTAATCATAACTAGATACATTATTATTGTTAGTAAGTGTTGAATAAATTGTTTAAAATATTTTTAAAATTTTTGTCCACACTTAGGCTTGGGATCCATTGGGGCTCAACGTTACTTTTCAGAAACTTGGGCTGTTCTGAAAAAATATTTTTTCAAAATATTTTGATTTCAATTATTTTTTCTATATTAATGGATCATATTATTATTATGTATTTTGATTGCCAGGGGTTAGTGCGAGTACCAGGACTTGTTTTCTTTTCACATTGAAAGATATTGATCAATTGTTTTAAGAGGAAGTCTTCCTCTGACCTTATTATCATTCTATATGTGGTCAGTGTACTCGCATTAACTCCTGTTCTGTATCGTATGATTTCGATGACAATATGGGAAGCGTATGTCACGGTATGTTGTTGGGGATTTGGACACTCCGGTCCTTTCCCCGCAGGGTCACTCTACTTTATCAATTTCTATTTCAGACGATCAAGATTAGGGTGATGTATCTGTGATGTCTTCCAACAGTGTGCCTCCGTCGTCACAATTAATGAAGGGCTAGCGGAAAAGTGCTCATGTAATACGCCAATTGCCTAAGAGGACCCTAGTAGGTTCGACGGCCTTTGACGTCCGCTAGCTCGCCCGGTGTAGCGTCCATTCACCGAATGGTTCGGCAGCCGGGTTCGTCCGTTGCGGTCTAGAAGGAATTTTGGGGTGATGCGAGCACTATAAAATTAACTTAATGCACACCCAGTGACGGCGGATCGGAGGGAGAACGGAGGAAGCCTTTTAGTCCGGTTCATAGCTCGTTCCGGTCCATCCGGACGGCAAGCGAGAGAGGCCCCTCTCTCGTTCAACAACATCTGGCCCCAGATGTTGTGGTACAAATGTGTCGCTAGCGGAGCATACGTCCGTCGCTCGGGACGCTCCGTTGTATAGGCAGTCCGCTGAGACTGCTAAGGCTTCCTCTTCTCGTCAGCGCACACGACCGCACCTTGGCTGCGTGACCGCCGATATATTACCAGCTTCGCCGATCAAGGATTCTTCGGCGACCAGGTCACACCATCCGGCAGCCAGGGATTCGAGACCGATGGACTCCGGATGTTCGCATAGGAAAAGTATGCGGGAGCCATCTGATGCGGAGCTGCCCTCGGCGAAGCAGCGATAGACTGCGCCTCCGCAGGTCTCGACGCCGGACATTCTTGTGCACATAGCACAGCTTATCGCAGCATCCCAGCAGCCGACAGAAACGGTGTCGGATCGAGAATTATCCGACAGCGCTGGGTCGGTAGCCGGGGACTCGAGGCCTGCAGACTCCGGACGTTCGCATAGAAGTGTGCGGGAGTCAACGTACACGGAGCTTCCAGCGGCAATGCATCATAAGTCCGCTACTGCACAGGCCTCGGGAACGGACGTGCTTTCCTTAATAGCACAGTTTATCGCAGCATCCCAGCATCAACTGAATCTGTCGCATATATTTTATCCGACGATGCTGGGTCGGGACGCTCCGCGGAAGCGGGTACGGACGTCCGAAAGTTTCATCCGGTCCGACGGGATACCGAAAGGGATTCGGAGGATTTCAAGCTTTCCCTTTCGGAACAACATATGCTGCGATGCCGGATAAGAAACTGATAGCGTCGGTGGACTTAGAAATTTTTGGTTCGGTTCAGGGACATCGTCCCTCAGTTCCGACATAGTCCAATAATGTCACACAAACTTTCGAATTATTGAACGACGCTATATATATTATTACTTTATGCTTGCTATCCAAGCATTTCTGGTTTCTTGTTCGAAGAGTTATGGAGATGTCTTTCAAAAGTGTGCCTCTGTCGTCATAGTTAATGAAGAGTTAGCGGCAATAAGTGCTCATGGAATATGTCTATCGCTTACGGAGTGACATTCGCTAGCTCACCCGGTGTAGCGTACATTCATCGAATGGTTCGGCTGCCGGGTTCGTCCGTTGCGGTCTAGGAAGGAGATTTGGGTGATGCGAGCACTTTAATTACTTTAGTACTCACCCAGTGACGGCAGATTGAGGACAGATCGGAGGAAGCCAACAACATAGGGGACCGCATGTTGTGGTTCAGATATTTTACATTCGGAGCATATGTCCGTTGCTCGGGACGCTCCGTTATATTGACAGTCCGAGAGACTGTCTTTAATGCTTCCTCATCCTCACAGCAGGGCACACGACCGCACATTGGCTACGTGACCTCGAGTATCCGATCAGTTTCGGCATTCAGTGATTCCACAGCGAATAGGTCGCGCCATCCGGTAGCCAAGGGACACGAGGCCTATACACTCCGTTCGCTCGCATATTGGAAGTATGCACGGGGTAACGATCTCGGAGCTTCCTGCGGCAATGCATCGTAAGACCGCTGCTCCTCAGGCCTCAGTGACGGACGTGCTATCCGAGTTAGCACAGTTGTTTCGCAGCATCCCAGCAATTGACAGTTTCTCGGTCGAATCAGGAATTATCTGACGGCGCTGGGTCGGTGCGGTCCGCGGTTGCATCAAGCTACGGACGACCGAACGCTTTATAGGGTCCGACAGGATGGCGAAAGGGATTCAAAAGATTTCGAGTTTTCCCTTTAGTAGTATCGGAAGATGTCTTTCATATCTTCTGGCATTTCTTCCAGTGATTATTTTTCGGACTTCATTGCTGCGATCTTGGATAAGAGACTTATAGCGTCATTGGACTCGGTTTTTTCGATCGGTACAGGGACTTTGTCCCTGACTTACCGACGCAGTCCAATATTGTCATTACAACATGTGTTTTATTTTTCGACGCTATATATTTATATATATATACAAGCCTGCTACTAAGCATGATAGTTTAGTTTCTTGTCCGCGTGGCTCATTTCTGCCATTTTATCTTTTTTACAAATAGTTTATTTTGGCAGAGCAGGGCATACCGAGAGTTCATATGCGTCTAGACGGTGTGATTAAAGACTGCATATATTCTTTTTCGCCGTTTATGTCTTTTCCAATTTCAATGTTGGGAACGACATTATGTATAGTAGACTTAACTTAGACGCTTTATTATACGTAATCCGCCTTACTGAGGCGTTATCATTACGTCTTCAAGAAAAGATTTACGGGATATTATTCTCAATGTAATTTCTTTTGAGGGCAGTAGTTTGTTCACGTATAACTCCGCCCTTCAGTGGCTGATTAGAGTTGGTTAGACGTGATGCAGCCCTAGCTACATCCACGTGTGGATAGTAGGTTAAGAACTCTCTCAGAGTCGCTTCGTTCTCGGAGGAGCTTCTCTTCGACGGCAACTTTCCGGCAAACCATGAATTGCTTGATTTATACATTCTCTTGTCTATCTAGTGTTACAAGAGATTCAGACTGGGGCAAACATTCGGTGGTTGACTCAGAGAGTGCCGCCGCAGTTGCCGGACCCGAGTGTGGCTGTTATGACGGTTGCCAGTCAAACAGATTGGGATATATACTGATCCCTACGGATTCGAAGTGCCAGGGTCTTTGGGTTCCGCAGTCTTTTAGCTATCAGTTTAACTTCCGCGGAATAATGTTTTTTAGGCTTGCTTTATGTCATTGCATGAACATTATTCAGAAACGCATGCCCAAATTCCTGTCCTTTAATTCGACAGTAGTGGCGTATCTCCGGAACCAGGGAGGCACTCTTTCGTTTCCGTTATTCAATTTAATGGAAAGAATCCGTCTGTTGATTATAGTACACCAAGTTCAGTTTTGGTCCGTCATATTCTGGGTCGTCTGATTGTTTTATCGCACTCCCGTTCTCTTACGGGTCGCTTGTTGCTGTCAGAATGGACTCTCAACAAACAAGTATTCAATCAGATTTGCTATCTATGGGAGCGCCCAATGATGTTTTATTTATGACACAGCTTGCTAATCAATTGCAGACGTATGTGTTGGCTTGTCCAGATCTCTGAGCTAATACTGTTAACGCTCTATTGATCTATAGGACGGAATGATAGGATACGCGTATCCTCCGGCGCTGTTGTTTTAGCAGGTATTGCTAAGATAAACAACCACAATACATTTCTGTTGATAGCATCTCTATCTTCACAGAGATCATGAGTAATTTACTCTCTTGTCTACTGTGGATCTTAACGTGAAATCTTCCTCTATGTGAGGATCTTTTTTCACTGGGTAAATCGTGTCATCTTTATCACAACCAGCAAGGTCGCAACCTTCATGTATTCCGTTGTGTGGTCCGTATTGCATTGTAAGCACTGTACTGGACGAGCTTTGGACGCGATTTCTTACTATAGGAGATCCTCTTCTTCGCTATTCTATGCGACTAAAGTGGAGGCTCTTCCGTCGTGGTGTAGGGATCATTATGTTCATATTGTTGATCCCTCCATACTACTCATTGCTATTTTTTAGTATACTTGTTTCACAAGATCTACTGCAGCCTGTTGTTATTTAGGTTATAGGTTTATGTTACCTCATACCTATGCACTCTACGATAGTTTACAATTGAGTCTTTTGTCTCTTTATCTAAGTCAGTTAGTAACTTTTTGATAAATAGACTTAGAATCTTTAGATTAAATTCCTATACGGATTTTAACTTCGGTTCTTATTTAGCTAAGTAATCATTTGAGCCTCTGGAAACAGTAGTTTTCAAATTCTGACCTTTTAGACAGTAATTCTGTTGGTTTCTCTTTTACTGTAGAGTCAGTGAGTTTCATGCACTATCGATGGATGATTTTCACTTTCATAGTTTCGGAATCAATACTTCCGTTACTATTTAGGTTGGATTGTTGCATAAGAGTTAGGCTCCTATTATCCGGAACCTATTATTTTAAGGTCCTTCCGTCTTCGTATGGGCATAGGCCTTTACTCTTTCCGGGTACAGTTTATGTATTTATAAACAGATATCTGTTTATTACAAGGGCGTAAGCTTCTTCTGTCTTTGATGTCTAGTAGAAGGACGTTACGCTCCATTTTATTGTTAATGGATTCTATTAACTAGCGTACTGCTTATGGTATATCATTGGCTTAGCAGTTGTGCTTAAGATTTCGGCTCATGAAGTAAGAGTTCTACTTCTTGGGCTTACATTAATAGTGTTGCTATTATAGATTTTTGAAGGCTGCTCATTGCGCTCAGCCATTCACATTCATGAATTTTATCTCAGAAATATCGAGTCCATTTCTGGAGGCCTCTATTGTTAGGTCTATTATCTACTGCTCAGAATGTCATTCACTTAACAGTTGCTACTATAGCTAGGTAGGCTGTCTGTTTCGGCAGTGTCTCCGTTCGGCTGCCCTCTTCGCTCTGGGCTATTTGACCCAGGGCAAGAAAAAGGGGGGGGGGGGGGGGGGGGGGAGGGTGTTCCCTTGGGTCACCTGTTTTTACTATGAAAACAAGGGGATACCTCCTCCGGAGTTAGTAATTCTGAGCTGTTATTGGGATGGTTGTTTAGTGAGAAGTTTAAGTTTATAAAATTCATTCAAGTCTTAGTTTTTAAAGTATAGCTTTTGAATATTGCATATGTCAACGGACATGATTATGCAATTCTCACACACTTTTAGGAGTATAAGAGTCTCTATTCTCTAGACTTACTTTATTATTGGCTTACTTTAAAAATTATTAGTATAAGGATTATTGGATATTAATAGAGTACATGGATGTATGAAGCTCAATTTTTGGAAGGTGTTGTATCTTTCTAATTTATCATAAATAAGAAAGATACATGTAAGGCCTATTACTTCTTTTCCCTACAGGGGATGACTCTATTTTATTTTATTGAGCGTATTCCATTTTGCTCTATGTCCTTGGCCCTCCAGCCTTTTTACTATTCAGCTATGTCTGGGTCATTGGTACAGTATAAAAATGTTAAAAAATTTATAGTAATTTATATATTTTTTATACTTACCAATGACCCAGACGGGGATGGCCCTCCCAGGAGTTGGGAACTCTTGCCTCCCCGCTGAGTACATAGCGCTTACCAGGCACTGGTTATTAGAATGATAAATGGCGCCAATTTCGGAACGTCCTTGACACTGCGCATGCGCAGTAGGGGCGAAGTGTGGAGGGCCTTTCAGGACATGTTTTCTTTAGTTTTAGATGCAAATTTTGGGGATTGGGGGGCAAAATTTGTGTTTGGCCCTATATTTTAAGAGTTAGCACCAGCTATGTCTGGGTCATTGGTAAGTATAAAAAATATATAAATTACTATAAATTTTTTAACTTTTGGCTGGTCATACATTTTTGCTTCATTTTTGGACTGACTACAGTTTTAAG
Source organism: Pictodentalium vernedei (assembly GCA_031216915.1). Taxonomy (NCBI): domain Eukaryota; kingdom Metazoa; phylum Mollusca; class Scaphopoda; order Dentaliida; family Dentaliidae; genus Pictodentalium; species Pictodentalium vernedei. The sequence goes on along the minus strand of CM062295.1, from coordinate 548,904,974 downwards.
TAGGGTTTATTTGTTTATTGGTATTTAAAGCCACTGTGCGCATCTAGGCCTATACAAGTATTGCATTATGAATAGTGCTTCTCCTGGCTGACATTGAAATAGTCCACCTGCATAGGTGGCACCACCCACCTTAACCTCAACTTGTCCAGTGCATTTTTTTACTTTTTAAACATACAATTGAACAAAAAAAAAATATTCACTTCCAAATAACAAAGTAGGTGCTACCCATAAAATTCACTTTCTTAAGATTTCACAAATGCTTCTTGTAAAGGTAACTTCACAGCATATAAGGTAGTATCATTGAACAGGTTTTTTTAACTCTTTACCTGTTGCTGGCAGATATTCCTGCCCTGATAGCAAATCTGCTGCCATTAGAATATGTAAAATTTGAACATTTTTAATTAAATTAACCCCCTATAAACTAAATCAAGGTTTTGACCTATGATTTTGTTGAGTTAAATTGCCACAAGATTTTCATCAAATCTAGTCATGGCTGCTTTACAACAGCCATGACTAGATCTGTTAAAAGTATTTTTAAAAATACTTAACATCTTAAGAGTAATAGTGTTCAAAAGAACTTTGATCACATAAGGAAATATCTTCTTCTAAATATGAACATGCTTTCTCCTTATGGTATTGAAACAGTATTGCCTTTTGTCTGTTGACAATCACCCTGATTCAAATTTATGCATGATTGGCTAATTTGATCCAAATTTACTCTGCAGTATTATTGGATGACATGTATGCACTTGATAAATGGAAAGAAAAAATTACCATAAGCACTTGCAAATCCTGTCACCAAAAAACAGAGGAAATGTCAAATGCCTATTTTTGCTAAACTGTATGGGACAGATATATATTTTCCTTAGCATATCATGAATAATAGAATCAAACTGGATGAAAAAATGCTGGCTTTTCCTCAAGAAAATCCTTACACTGTCTGAACTAATCAAGAAAATGTTTTCCTTTTCCCCACTTACACCTCACATCCCATTCATTCTCTGTGCACAACTTTAATTCTGTGAGTAATTTAGGCTCTTTTGAGCCTCTGTTCCATTTTAGCTTACCTGAGTGAAGCTCAAGGGGAGCTTTAGTCATCACTTACCATCTGTTATCTGTTCGACTTCCATCGCATGTTGCCCCTCATCCAGAATGAACTTGACATTATCGACTTCTCATAAGCTACTGGTCCGAATTAAACAAATTTTATATGGATGTTCTTTATCATATGTCAGTTCAAGTTTGTTCCAAATCTCTTGATATCTGGTATACAGCATCCTTGGGGAGGGGCAGATTCAAGTTTGTTCAAATCAAGCCCCTGGGGTAACATTTTGGCTCCCTGTGGGAGCCCAAATTGGCATTTTGAGTAATATTAGGAATATTCTTTAAAAATATTCTTCATATCCACCAGGCAGAATCTTCTGATATTTGGTATGCAACATTCTTAGTGGGGTCTGATTCAGGATTGTTCAAATGAAGTCGAATTGATATTTGGACTCCCAGTGGGAACCAAAATTTTAACTTACGGGTAGTCCTGTATGAGGAAAATTTTTTAAAAATCTTCTTCAAATCCAACTGTCAGAATCTTTGACTGGTATACCGCATCCTTAGGGGCTGCAGATTCAAATATGGTTCAAGCAAGTCTCTGGGGGCATATTTGGTCTGTGTGAGAGCCCAAATTTTAACTTTGTGTGATGTGAGAAATATTCTTAAAATCTTCTTTAGATCCACCAGTCAGAATCATTTGGTATTTGATATGCAGCATTAATATGAGGATCAGATTCATATTTGTTTCACACTTCTTTACATAACTTGATATACTGGAATTCCAGGCATTATTTTGGTGATAACATCAAAATACTAGAAGAAGCATCTGAAATGGACAACAAAATTATAAATATATTATATATAGAGGATATGAAATGAGTGTTTTTCTCATATGATATTTATGAAACGAGTCTAAGAATTTTCCGTTTGGGCGAGCCCCAAATGAAAAATTCGGAAGAGTTTTATAAATATCATATGAGAAAAACACTTATTTCATATTCTGTTTATCATATGACACACATATGCACAAATTAACAACTTAGTATGACTTTTTAACCCTTATCTAACGTGTGTTGCAGACGACACTTGGAAGAAACATCATCATGTAACTAAAAAATTTTCATTTTTTGCTTTCAAAGCGCTCATTCCAGTGAGGGGTCATAACCTATGCTTTGGAAGCAAAAAATGAAAATTTGTCGTATATAGCACTGGCCGGTTTTGGTCGTTATGTAAGGTAAAGGGTTAATGCAACATAACCCAACCTAAATTGGACAGATAATGTAAATTATCCCTACTCAAATTATGCAAATGTGACCCAGTTGTATTTTGTTCAGCCAGTCAAATTGTCTAGTTTTAAAATTGACCAATGAAATCGACGGAAGGCTTTATTTATCACTGATTAATATGAAAGCAAAATATCAAATGTTTTAAAATGGACTAGTCATATGATAAAAATAATTACATGACTTCATTCTTCAACATAGAGTTGACTAGCCATAAATGCTGAATGTGTCTCTTAACCCTTCCTTAAACAACTTCCTATCTCAGCTGAGCTCTTCAGGCCATCTTTGGCATCTTGTTTTAATATTAATAATCATCACCTTTTTAGGTATGATTCCTTCACTGGGATACCAAGTACACAGCGAACAGTTGGATTTGAGAAAGGATGTATTCTGTTTAACACAGGAGCAGTGTATACACAGATCGCTTGCAAGCAGGTATTTAGTCAGAATGAGACTGAGGTACTCCATGTTTCTGGTTGTACAATTAGTTACTTCTTTATTAATTTTTAGCTTAACTTGACATAGTCAAGATAAGCTATTGCCATCACGTGTGCGGAAGTCTGTTAGTCTGTGAGTCTGTCTGTTCACATTTTCCTTTAGCACAGGCTACACCCAGCAGTTCTTGTCTGATCGTCAAGAAATTTCATATGCAGGTTTGGGGTCATGTCTAGATGAGAACGTCCCCTTTTGGTTGCGATTGGGTAACCAGTATGGCTGCCCGAGCCCAAAACCCGAAAACCATTAGCACAGTCTACAGGTCGTATTTATGAAGGGATTTCATTGTAACTTGGTAGGATGCCTCTGTATAATGCCTAGATGAGAACGTCCCCTTTTGGGCATGATCTATCAACCGCGATGGCTGCCCAAGCCCGAAACCCAAAAACTTTTAGCACAGTCTGCAGGTCATGTTTAATGTGGAGGGATTTTATTGTAACTTGGTAGGATGACTCCTTATGATGTCTAGATGAGAATTTTCACATTTGGGCATGATCTGCCAACCGTGACGACTGCCCGAGCCCAAAACCTGAAAACCTTTAGCACAGTCTACATGTCATATTTAGTGAGGAATTTCATTGTAACTTGGTGGGTTGACTTCATATAATGTCTAGATGAGAAAGTCCCTTTTTGGACGTGATTGGGCAACTATGATGGCTACAGGGGCCCGAAGCCTGAAAACCTTTAGCACAGTCTAGAGGTCATATTTATGAAGGGATTTCATTGTAACTTGGTAGGATGACTCCAAATAATGTCTAGATGAGAACGTCCCATTTTGATCGCTATCATGCAGCCTTGATGGGTGCCCGAGCCCAAAAAACTTTAGCATAGGCAAAAGGTCATATTTATGGAAGTATTTCATTGTAACCTGTCAGGTTGACTCCATATAATGCCTAGATGATGACATCCCATTTTGGTCGTGATTGGTCAGCTGTGAATGGCTACAAGTGCCAGAAGCCCGAAAACCTTGAGCACAGTCCACAGGTCATATTTATGAAGGGATTTCATTGTAACTTTGTAGGTTCACTCCAGATGATGCCCAGATGAGATTGTCCCCTTTGGTTGTGATCATTCAACCATGATGGCTGCCCGAGCCCGAAGCCCGAAAACCTTTAGCACAGTCTACAGGTCATATTTATGAAGGGATTTCATTGTAACTTGGTAGGTTGACTTCATATAATGTCTAGATGAGAACGTCCCTTTTGGACATGATTGAACAACTCTGATGGCTAAAGGTGCCCAAAGCCCGAAAACCTTTAGCACAGTCTACAGGTCATATTTATGAAGGGATTTCATTGTAACTTGGTAGGATGACTCCAAATAATGTCTAGATGAGAACGTCCCATTTTGAACGCGATCATTCAGCCTTGATGGGTGCCCAAGCCCAAAAACCTTTTGCATAGGCAAAAGGTCATATTTATGGAAGGATTTCATTGTAACTTGTTAGGTTGACTCCATATAATGTCCAGATGATGACATCCCCTTTTGGTCGTGTTTGGTCAACTGTGACGGCTTCAGGGGCCCGAAGTCCGAAAACCTTGAGCACAGTCTACAGGTCATATTTATGAAGGGATTCATTGTAACTTCATAGAATCAATCCAGTTGATGCCCAGACGACAACGCCCCCTTTTGGTCGCGATCATTCAACCATGTTGGCTTCCCGAGTCCAAAACCTATATTTGTGAAGGGATTTCATTGTAACTTAGTAGAATGACTCAGTATAATATCAAGATGAGGACGTCCTCTTTTAGTTGCAATCGGTCAACCATCATGACTATACAGGCCTGAAGCCCGAAAACCTTTAGCACAGTATACAGGCCATATTTATGAAGGGATTTCAATGTAACTTGATAGGATGACTCATTTTGGAATAATTTCACTGTAATTTGCTAACTTTATTGACATATGTTAACTGTGAGGGCCACATACATTAACTGTGAGGTCATATTAACCCACCCCTCAGCTCTTTAGTACAGTGTACACCTCATATTATTTTTATTAAAAACATAGCATACAGGGAACAGGAATTAACATATTCCCAATTATCACCATTCTTGTCTTATTTCATAATCCTTTCATAAACATTGAACATTATCCTTTTTATCAAACATAACATACAGACAAGTTAAGCTACAGTGTCATTGACACTTTCATTCAGGAATAAAATAAAATAGTCCATAAATCAATTAGTGTTTAGTTGTCATTACCTCCTGTTTAAAACACTTTACGTCTATGAGGAAAAGAATTCAACAGAATAATAACTCCATAAATTAAAAGAGATTATTCAGTAAGTGGTCCACTAGTTATTGTAAACAATGAGTACCGGCATTCGTTTTTATTGTTGGTTCTTTTGTCTTTTGAGTTGTTTATCTCATATATTTATAAAGGCTCTGCCGGAAGATGCCAGTCATTCAGTTTTCAACATGGGTAAGTTCTTTGTTGAATATAAAACAGCAGAGGAAGCCAGGCCAAAAGTTAATTTGAGCCCTCCAAAACCAGTATCAAAAAAGCCTGTGGGGCGACCACCTTAACGAAAAATAGACGACACTGATGGTAGAAAGGACAGCTCACCCAAGAAGCCTGCAATGGAAATTGACGGAATCCCGCAGAAAATCCCCACACAGAATGAGAATTTAGATCCGGAAAAAGATCTTTTGAAGGATTGCAATGACGGTGCCGTGGTAAAACGGGGGCACTATGTTTCCGTTACAATGAAAGAGAAAAAAAGGGCTGTGGATATTGCAAAACAAATTGGTATAATACAGCAGCAGGAATGTATACATACACAGGAGTGCTAGTACAAATGAAGGAAGGAGAGAACTAGGCGACAACTTACCACCTACTGTGACACTTTTCACTGACACTGAGTGGCTGTTATTATGAAAACAATGCATTTGCTTCCATGTGACTGCCAGTCAGTGATCCATGCCAAGGTATGAATAATCTCTTTTAATTTATGGAGTTATTATTCTGTTGAATTCTTTTTCTTATGGACGTAAGGTGTTTAAAACAGGAGGTAATGACAACTAAACACTAATTGATTTATTGACTATTTTATTTTATTCATAAATAATATGAATGAAGGTATTCTTGAAAAAATGAAATTACCACTATCACAGACAACTTCATTGTACCAGCAACAACAGGTGTTTCTTTTTTTTTTTACCTTTTACAAAGAATTAAGACACCTACAAAATTAATTATTTTTACCCGTCTCAATACATAACACAAATACGATAATGTTCAAAGCTGGATCTCTATTTTTCTCTTTGATCTGTGTTGCCGTTTACGCTTCGCATAAATGCTGGCTTCAAGATGGTTTGGGGATGGAGCCATTTCATTGTTTGGTTTTTTGATATGAAAAATAAGTAACTTTTGTCTCATAAATAATTATACTGGTTTGAAAATAGTCATTAATTTCATCACAGTAGACCATCCATGATTCTAGGGTCAGATGAAAAAATTTAAAATAAACCCAGGAAACTCCATCTTTTCAAGTCACCCTCTGATGATCGAGCCTCATTTCCACTATGCATATGCTTGCATTCTTTTCAGCAAGTACTTTAGAATAGGACTCGGCCCAAACCTGACATGCCTCACAACTCCCCAAACCCACCAATTATCCTCACAGCCTATTGACAGGTTCTCAAACCTCGAAGGGGTTATAGCAAAAACGGCACTGTGCGAAAACGGCACCTGGTGAAAACGTCACCATGTGAGCGAAAATTGCACCAATGGTGGCGAAAATGGAACCAATTGCTCTGGCGAAAATGGCTCCATGGGTTGGCAAAAATGGCACCAGATTGGATGGCGAAAACGGCACTGTTATTTAATTCATTTTGTTCTGCCATTTTCTGTGCTTTGTTGTATAAAAGCGAGTATTTAAGCTTGCGGGTGCATTTTAGGTTCTTTAATTAACCAGGGATTTCCTGCTGAAGAAAATTAAGGATACCCAGAGGGTGTTGGATGCCAGTTCACTTCTCAACTGGAATGTCCATGTTGAGAGTGGCTGCGTTTAGCTCACTGTCATGTATCGGACAAAACCCATTTTTGGGATTTGTAGCACCTTTCACAGGTGCTTTCGCGCTGGTTCACATCGGAGGAAGGGAAAGAAAGCACCAACCACCACCACCACCACTGAAACCACAAGAGCCAACGGAACAGAAAAAGAAAAAGAAATCTCCCTCTACCAAATGCCTGGATGCCGACCTCCTAAAGAAAACTCACCGCCCACATGAAGGCCCGGGGTATGATGACAAAGTCAAACACACTTTTGATAGCTTCATCAATAAAGACCCCAAGGTCAACCGAGACCCTAAATTCAACTATTCAAATTATAACCGCTAAGGACATTTAACCGTTATAGACTCTAATCATTCACTCCATTCCCAGAGATGGTCATCTACCCCTGTAGTTTGTGTTTTAATTTTATGGTTTGGTACGACGCACCAAAGCAAAAATTAAAACATAGACTTTTAGTTAGACTCTAATCATTCACTCCATTCCCAGAGATGGTCAACCCCTGGATAGGCGAGCATTGGTCCTGAGTGTCACGTCTTGCCCTTTTGTAAATGCTCCCGGATTCACGATACAACCCCCTCCCCCCCCCCCCACCCCCCATATTTACTGGTGGCGGAGAAGTCAGATTCAGGGGGGGGGGGGGGGGAGGGAGTCCAAACATTGCCTAGAAGTTTGTGTTTTAATTTTATGGTTTGGTACGACGCACCAAAGCAAAAATTAAAACATAGATTTTTAGTTTTAGGCCATGTTTGGGCTTGGGGCAGCCCTAACCCAAGAATCCTGGGCCAAACCCAGGCCCCACAAAGTTCAGAGCCCCGGAGTTACTACTATACAACCCAGATTCACGATACATCCCCTTGTTTACTATTGGCGCAGAAGTCAGAACCTAGGGGGTTAGTCCAAACATGGCCTGAACGCCCACATTTTAATTTTATGGTTTGGTACGTCCTCTCAAAGGTTGTACCAAAGCAAAAACTTAAGGTCTTTTATGCCATGTGTGGACTGGAGGCAGTCCAAACCCGAAAGTCCCGAGCCCCGGGGTTACTCTTATTCAATTGCAAAGACGTAACTGGAGGGGGGGGGAGGGGATGGATGCCCCCCCCCCCCCCCCAAAAAAAAAAACTATTCTAGAAAAAAATTAAAATTTATTAAAAATATATATGAAGATTTTAAAGTTCGGGTATACCGTATTAAGTTAATTATTGTCAGTCGAGTTTATTATGTTATGCCAATCAACTAATTTCATTGATAACGCTACTTAATCCAGCTGCCCCAAAGAAGAATATCTCTACATTGACCACTGTAGCCAGTATTGGTGTACCATGATTGACTGTTGATAAAAATAAATTAAAATGTGAAGAATTATTTGTTTTTGGCGCCCCCTCCCCACCCCCTCCCCCCTCCCCCCCCCCCCCACCCACCACCAAAGCAAACCCTGGTTACGTGCCTGCTCAATTGGTTCCATCCACACACATTTTCATCAGGTTTGCACCGTCTCTGCATGTATGTGTAAATGCAGTTGTATATTGTATTGATGAGAATAACTTGTGGCCTAATGTGTATTAATATATTGTGTTCATATTCGATACTATTGTATGTATGTGAGAAAAGCTTCAAAAAAATTCTCCTGCACCCCCTTGAAGTCACCATGACCTTCATACACCCTCAGATTCATACCTCTTGCATACTATAGATCGGGAGGCATCTTCTTAAATTGGCCCCAGTTACCATACAAAACACAAGTGCAGATGTACATGACATAATTTGTGTTCTTTGCTGTGACATCTTCGGAGAATATTCCTTTGCTCTTTTCTAATTCTTGTGACAACTAGTGATGAGATTAATAATCGATATACAATCGGCCATCTGTTCACCAATGGCAATGGGCCAAATGTTGATTGTCAGAAAATATGCCTGTTAAAATTTTCATGCTGCTATGACTTGATTTTTTGAACTTATAATCCTATATTTTTATACTATACCAATGACCCAGACTTAGCTGGTGCAAACTCATTAAATTCAGGGCCAAACTAAATTTTTCCCCCCACCCCCCCCATCCCCAAAATTTGCATCAAAAACCAAAAATAAGATGTCCTGGTAGGTTCTCCATACTTTTACTGTACTGCGCATGCGCAGTGTCAAAGAGGTCTCGAAATTCCCGCCAAAATGTCATTCTTTGTTTGGCCCTGTAAATAGTGTCACATCACTGATATTTGTGCTGTAAATCTCAGTTTTAATGATGCCAGACACATAATTATGAGAGAAATGGTGGATAGGAAGTGCATTTAGGATGATGAGAGGAGAAAAACAGTGGTTTCCAATGTTCAGGGCTGTAACTTAAAATTTTTTTATAAAAATTTATTCATGTTGCCTATTTTCGAGGCATAGCCCTGCTGTTGTCATTCTTGCCATGAATGTTCCATTGTTTGTTCAATGTTTCCTCTCTCCCTTTCCTTCATTCCCCCCTTGTCATTCTCCCATGCTTTTGACTTATTTTTGTAATTTTTATTACTAAAAATTTCTTGGGAGTTTTGGCTTGGAAACAGAATTTTTTCTGTTCTGTGCCCATGTTTACGTCCTCACCCTAGGGGTGTTAGGCGTTTAGGTCTGCATCTACCATCTGATGCTCTGCAGTCTCTTCTGGGGAAGGCTCTGTTTAGCAACAGATAGTGTTTAAATTGGACACTGATTACTGGGCCATGTTTTCCAGTGCCTGGTGTCAGTTTTCTGGTTTGTTTACACTGTTTGTTTATGTTGACAACGGTTACTTCTGATAAGTGATTCCTTGTCTTCTGCCTTGATTATTCATTATAAGATACATTAATATTGTCCATAAGTGTTGCATTAATTTTTTCAGAATGATTTAAATTTTTGTCCACACTTAGGCCTTTTTGGGATCCATTTGGGCTCTGGATTCCCTTTGGGAACTTGGGCTTTTCTGAAAAAATTTTAAAAAAATTATTTTTTTTTTTTGAATTGTTTTTTCATAATATTATAATGGATTTTTATACTATGTATCTTTGTTTGCAAGGTTTATTGCAGGTACTATGATTGATTATTTTTACAATGAAAAATTATTGTTCAAATTGTAATGGAAGGAAATCTTCCTCTGATTCTCATGATTTCTGCATTAATTGTAGTCAGTGTACCCGCACTAAGCCTTGTGCTATATGTAGCAATTGGGATGACAAACGTTGGACACGTGTGTCACGGTATATTGTTAGAGGGGAGCAGGACATGCCGCTTCTCTCTCCGCAAGGTCACTCAAGTTTTTCACTCTCTTTTTCAAAGGAACAAGACTTGGGTGATGTTTCTGTGATGTTGTCTTCCAGTCCGTCGACACAATCCAGAGTTGAGCTAGCGGCAAAAGTGCTCATGGATATACGGCAATTGCCTAAGAGGCCCTAGTAGGGTCGACGGCGTTGGCGTCTACATCCGCTAGCTCGCCTGGCGACGCATCCATTTACCGAATGGTACAGTGTCCGGGTTCGTCCGTTGCGGTCCAGGAAAGAATTAAGGGTGTTGCGAGCACTATAAACATTTCTCAGGCACACCCAGTGACGACGGATCTTGGTTTAGGATGGAAGAAGCCTTTGGGTTTGGTCCCTAGCTCGTCCAGCTCCGCACGGGCTGCGAGCGAGAGAGGTCTCTCTCTCGTACAACAACATCGTGGTCCGGATGTTCTTGTACAAAACGTACCTCAGTCGGAGCTTACGTCCACCCCTCGGGACGCTCCGGTGTATAAACAGTCCAGAGAGGCTGTATCAAGGGCTTCTTCCTCCTCACGTCAGCGCACTCGACCACACCTTGGCTACGTGACCGCCGATATCCAGCCGGCATCCCATTCCAGACATTCATCGACAGCCAGGTCACGCCATCCGATAGCCAAGGATTCGAGGCCACCTTCATCTGGACGTTTGCATAAGAGAAGTATGCAAGAGACAACGTCCACGGAGCTTCCTGCGGCTAAATCACGCAAGGCCGCAGCTCCGCAGGCCTCGTTAACGGACGTGCTATCGCAGATAGCACAAATCATAGCAGCATCCCAGCATCCGGCAGAAGCCCTATCAGAGCAGGAAGAATCTGATGATGCTGGGTCGGTACGTTCCGCAGCTGGATCGGGAGTGGACGACCGAGATATCCAGGAGGTCCGTCAGGATGGTGAAAGGGATATGGATGAATTGGAGTTCTCCCTTTCGGAACTAAACAAAATCGCCGTCAAGTTAATCCGGCATTTTCTTCCTGATGTTGTTCCAGTGGACCAGGATGCTGCTCAGCCTGATAGGAGGCTTATAGCGCCACTGGACACCGAATTTTTTAATCGGTTTAGGGACACTGTCCCAGAGTTTCCGTCTCAGTCCAGGAATGTCTCACGGACATTTGAACTTTTGAATGACGCTATCAATAAACTTGCTGGTAAATCTGGCAAGTCAGCCTTCCTATCAGTTAATGCTCTTAATCTGCCTTTCATTAATGCTAGGAATAGATTTGAAACGGCAGGACAGGGCGTTCAGAGAGTTCCTCTGCATCTAGACGACCAGGCTGAAGACCTAGAATTATCCATGCCGTCGTCTATGTCTATTCATAGTTCTACCTTGGAAACTACAATATCTTTGAATAGAGCAAATTTAGACGCACTCTCGTACGCAAATCACCTTACCAGAGCATTGTCGTTACGCCTTGAAGGGCAAGAATTTCAGGACGTTCAAACGTCTATGAGAGTTCTGTCAAGGGTTATTGCCTATTCTACATACAACTCCGCCCTTTCAGTGGCTAATCTGGAGTTGGTTAGACGTGACGGAACCCTAGCTACATCCACGAGAGTGGATAGTAACTTATTTACGATAAGTTAACTAAGAAAGCTTCAGACTCTCTGCTTTTTAAGTCCGCTTCTAATAAGTCGGAACCAGCAGGAAAAGGTAGGCCTGGATCTTCTGGGACGAGCACGTCCAGGGGAAGTTCCTTTAGAGGTTCGTACGCACCCTCTAGGCCTTATTCTCAAGACCGTCAAGGCAGCGACTCTAGCAGGGTCTGTAACGCTGGCCGTAATAATAGGTCAGACGCCCCTAGGTCAACGGTGCGGGTCGGGGAGGACGTGGTTTCTCCTTCCGCAAGCCTCGCAGGTCCAGGAAGTGATGGTGTAGACCTCTGTCGCGTTCCTGTGGGCAGAAGGTTGTCGAGTTATTTACAAAATTGGGAATTGATTACGGAGGACCCTTGGGATCGAAAGGTAATTGCGGAAGGACTGAAACTGTCTTTCAAAGGAAAGCCTCTGTTAACTCGAAGTCCGAGATGGACTCAACTTCCGTCGAATATTCTAAAAAGAGACGATCTTCTTTCAGAAGTTCAGTCTCTTTTACTGAAGAACGTGATAGAGGTCGTAGAAAACCAGGAATCTCCAGGTTTCTCCAGCCATCTGTTTCTGTTTCTGGTTCCCAAACCAGACGGCTCGTTCCGTCCAGTAATAGATTTAATCTGGATAAACAAGCTGATTGTGGCTTCAAAATTTTATATGGAGACCATTCGATCGGTCATAACGAGCATTCGAGTGAACGGCTATGCTGCGAGCATAGATCTTAAGGATGCATACTTTCACGTCGTGGTACATCCGGCATTCAGAAAGTATCTTCGGTTCGCTGTCCTAGGGGTTGTATATCAGTTCCTTGCGATGTGTTTCGGTCTGAATCTAGTGCCCTGGGCTTTCACTCGGATAATGAACTCGGTCATGACTTACTTCCAAGCTCATTCGTCTGCGGTAACGTCAGACGATATTCTTCAGAGGTACGGCAACGAGTTAACTCTTCAGAACGATGTGCAGAATCTTCTACTATTGGTCCGACATCTTGGTTTTATAGTAAACGAACAGAAGTCGGATTTGGTGCCGTCCAAGTCATTCACCCACCTGTGGATGAGCTTCGAGACGCACAACAATCTCGTTTGTCTGCCGTTAACCAGAGCGAAATTAGTCAGTTGTTATGCTCGCTATTGTCTAAACTCAGAGAAGGTTACAGCGAGAGAAGTCATGAGACTGATAGGTCTGTGCGGAGCTGCCGCGGATCTCATTCCAATGGGGAGGCTATGCACTCATCCTCTCCAAATCTTTCTGACTCAGAATTGGAAAGTGAAGACTCATTCGCTCGATGCGGACATCCTCTTGTCAGACCAAGTGAAACAAGAGATTCAGACTTGGGCAGACATTCAGTGGTTAACTCAGGGAGTTCCACTGCAATTGCCGGATCCAAGTTTTACTATCATGACGGATGCCAGTCAAACAGGTTGGGGCGCGACACTATGCCAGTCGGATTCGAGGTGCCAGGGTCTTTGGGATCCTCAATTCTTTGGCAAGCACATAAATATCAAGGAAATGATGTCAATTTGGCTTGCGTTGCGTCATTGGATGGATGTTATTCAGAACACACACGTTCAAATTTTGTCTGACAATACGACCGTAGTAGCGTATATTCGGAATCAGGGAGGCACTCATTCCATTCCGTTGTTCAACCTAATGGAAAGAATCCTTCTGTTTGTACTGGAACATCAGGTTCTACTATCGGTCCGTCATATTCCGGGTCGTCTGAATGTGTTAGCAGACTCCCTTTCACGGAAGGGTCGCCTGTTGCCATCAGAATGGACTCTCAACAAAAAGGTTTTCAATTAGATTTGCTACCAATGGGAGCGACCAATGATAGATTTGTTTGCGACGTACCTCAACAATCAGTTGCAGACTTAAGTGTCCCCATGTCCGGATCCTCGAGCGTTTGCAGTAGACACTCTATCGATTCCGTGGGATGGGATAATAGGATATGTGAATCCTCCAGCGCCGCTGATTCATGGGAGGATCTTCTGTCGCAAGGGAAATTGCGCATGCTTCACCACAATCCGCAAGGTCTCAACCTTCACGTTTTTCCGTTGTGCGGTCCTTCTTGCACAGTAAGCGTTTTACAGGACGAGCAGTGGATACAATTTCTAACTGCAGGAGGACCTCCTCTTCGCTAAATTATGCTACAAAGTGGAAGGTCTTTCGCCAGTGGTGTAGGGATCACTCTGGCGATATATATGATCCCTCCATTCCTGACATTGCTAATTTCCTGGTCTATTTGTTTGACGAGATCAAACTGCAGCCTGTTACTATCAAGGGTTATAGGTCTATGTTATCTGATACCTATGCTCACCATAATACATTGATGATTGGTTCTAATGTCTCTTTATCTAAATTAGTTAGAAGTTTTTCGATAAATAGACCTAGAACTCTTAGATTAATTCCGTTTAATGGAATTTAGCATGGGTTCTTCTTAAGCTAAAAGAAGCACCTTTTGAGCCTCTTGATACAGTGGATTTCAAATTCTTAACATATAAGACAGCTTTTCTATTAGCCTTCTCTTCTGCTAGAAGAGTTAGTGAGCTTCATGCTTTATCGGTAGATGATTCTCACCATCGTAGTGTTGGTAATACTATTACTTTTACTACCAATGTTGGATTTTTGGCTAAGAATCAGGCTCCTGATAAGTATCATGAACCTATTGTTGTTAGGGCCCTTCCGTCTTCAGACAGGCGTAGGCCTTTACTCTGTCCTGTTAAAGCTATACGTATTTATAAACGTAGGTCTGAGTTTATTAGAAAGGGACATAAGCGTTTCTTTTTGTCTTTGATGCCTAATAGAAAGGACATGGTTCATTCTATTGCCAGATGGATTCAATTAACTGTATGTACTGCTTATGAAAAGTTATCTTCTTCTCAGCAGTCTGCTCTCAAGATTTTGGCTCATGAAGTAAGAGCTCTATCAACATCTGGGGCTTATGCTAATAGTGTTGCTATTACAGATTTAATGAAGGCTGCATATTGGTCTCAGCCTTCCACTTTCACTAATTTTTATCTTAGAAACATTGAATCCATTTCTGGAGATCTACATTGTTTAGGTCCGTTATCTGTTGCTCAGAATATCGTCCACTAAACAGTTGCAACTATAGTTATGTAGGCTTTCTGTTCCGGCAGTGACTCTGTCCTTTTCGCTCTGGGGGTATTTGGCCCAGTGCAAGGGGAAGGGGGGGGGGGGTCCCTTAGGTCACCTGCTTTATAGTGAAAAGCAAGGGAATACCTCCCCCAGAGTCAGTAATTCCGAGTCGGTACCGGGATGGTCTTAAAGTGTAAAGCTAATGTTTACTCATGTCATGTAATATTTTTAAAGTGTAGCTCGGTGTGAAGCATTTGTATATGTCACGTGTCAAACGGGCGTTAATATACAATCCTCGGACACTTTTCATGAGTATAAAGAGTCTCATTTCTCTGGACTGTCTTTATTTATTGGCTTACCTTTAAAAATAATTAGTATAAAGGGTTATACTGGATATTAATAGAGATCATTGATATATTTGTGCTCAATTACGGAATGGTTTTGTGTCTTTCTTTTTTGATAAAATAAGAAAGATACATATAAATCCTATCTCTCCTTTTCTCCTTGAGGGGATAATTCTGTTATATGTAATTGAGCCGATTGGATTTTCCTTCATGTCCTGGTCTCTCCAGCCTGTTTACTATTCAGCTAAGTCTGGGTCATTGGTACAGTATAAAAATGTTAAAAAATTTATAGTAATTTATATATTTTTTATACTTACCAATGACCCAGACGGGGATGGACCTCCCAGGAGTTGGGAACTTGCCTCCCCGCTGCGTACATAACACTTAGCAGGCACTGGTCATAAGAATGACATTTTGGCGGGAATTTCGAGACCTCCTTGACACTGAGCATGCACAGTACAGTAAAAGTATGGAGGACCTACCAGGACATCTTATTTTTGGTTTTTGATGCAATTTTTTTTTTGGGGGGGTGGGGGGGGGGCCCAAAATTTGGTTTAGCCCTGAATTTAATGAGTTTGCACCAGCTAAGTCTGGGTCATTGGTAAGTATAAAAAATGTATAAATTACTATAAATTTTTTAACTTTTTGGTAGAATTAAGATGTTTTAGGATAGAAAAATGACACCATCACACATAAAATAACTCCTAGGTGCGTGAAAATCACACGTCTGCATTGTTCATTACTAACATTGCACACTAGAGATGGGCAATATACCGAAAAATTGAACCATTACCGATATCATGGAGATACTGAGAAACCGAACCTAGCCAATCGTTGAATACTGAAACCATATGAATTTTCAAATTTGCCTACATTTGCTCTTTATAAATCCTTGTTGAGGCTTGATAGCAGTTGAAAGGTTCATTTTTAGCTCACCAACTTTAGTTGTGTGAGCTTATGGCATGGCTCGATCGGTTAGCGTCAACGTTGGCATCAGCGTTCGTGTCCAATAATGTTAAAGTTTCTGTTTAGGCCGCTTACTCGCCCTATTTCCATATCATGGCCTTTATAATGCTGCTATATGATGTTTATTATCATTTCTACCATGATTTAACCCCTCATGCTCTGCGTCTTAAACATTTATCTTGACATTTTTAGTTGCGTTCAGTTTTCTGTTCAGCTCAGAATTTCATGTTCAACTTTGTGTTTAGGTCATTTGCTGTGTTCCTTCTCTTCCTATGGCACTTATATTTCTCATACATATTCCTCATTATCATTGTTCCATGATTTAACCCTTCTTCAGGGAATTTCTTCAAATTTTTCATCAAATTTTGAACGTTAAGTTTTCTGTTCAGCTCACACTAACATATTTTCAGTGTGTTAAAGTTTTTTTTTTGTCTCAGCTGTCGACACTCTTTTCATTCCATGGCCGTTATATTGCTTCTATATGGTGCTTATTATCATTCTATCATTATTTAACCCTCGTCCAGTGCATTTTAAACCTTTTTCTTACCATTTTTAGCTAAGTATACTTTTCTGTTTAGCTCAGATTTTAGGTTTAACTTTGTGTTCAGGTCAGCTGCTGTGTTCCTTCCTCATACATGTTCCCCATTATCATTCTAGCATCATTGGTCCACAAAAGTTCTTCAAATTGTTCATCAAATTTTTAACGCTCACACTTACACACTTTCAGTGTGTTAAAGTTTCTAGGTCAGTTGCCGACACCATTTTCATCCCATGGTCTTTATATTGCTTCTATGTGGTGCTTATTATCATTCTACCATTATTTCATCCTCATCCAGTGTGTTTTAAACCTTTTTCTTAACATTATCTAGCTGTGTTTACTTTTCTGTTTTGCTCAGAATTTCATGTTTAACTTTTAGCTCACCTGCTGTGTTCCTTCTCTTCCCATGGTGCTTATATCCATCATACATTTTCTTCATTATCATTCTACTATGGGTTAACCCTTGTCCAGTGAATTTCTTAAAATTTTTCTTCCAATTTTGAACGTTTAGTTTTCTGTTTAGCTCACACTTCGACATTTTCAGTGGGTTAAATTTTGTTGTTTACGTTGACTGCTGACACCCTTTTCATCCCATGGCCTTTAAAATGCTTCTATATGGTGTTTGTTATCATTCTACTACTATTTAACCCTCACCCAGTATGTTTTAAATGTTTCTCTTAACATCATTTAGTTATGTTTTCTTTTCTGTTTAGCTCAGAATTTCATGTTTAACTTAGTGTTTAGGTAAGCTGCTGTGCTCCTTCTCTTCCCATTGCATTTATATTCATCATATATGTTCCTCAGTATCATTTTTCCATGATTTAACCCTTCTCCGGTGAATTTCTTTAAATTTTTCATCAATTTTCGAACGTTAACTCTTCTTTTTATCTCACACTTACACATTTTCAGTATGTTACAGTTTCTGTTCAGGTCAGCTGTCGACACCCTTTTCATCCCATGGCCTTTATATTGCTTCTATATTGTGCTTATTATCATTCTACAATTATTTAACCCTCATCCAGTGTGTTTTAAACCTTTTTCTTTCCATTTTTAGTTACGCTTACTTTTCTGTTTACCTCAAAATTTCGTGTTTAAGTTTGTGTTTAGGTCAGCTACTGTTTTCCTTCTCTTCCCATGGTGCTTATATTCCATCATACATGTTCCTCATTATCATTCTAGCATCATTTAACCCTTCTCCAGTGAATTTCTTCAAATTGGTCATCCCATTTTTAATGTTTAGTTTCCTGTTTACCTCACACTTACACATTTTCAGTGTGATAAAGTTTTTGTTTAGGTCAGCTGCTGACACCCTTTTCATCATGTGGCCTTTATATTGCTTCCATGTGGTGCTTATTATCATTCTACCATTATTTCATTCTCACCCAGTGCTTTTTAAACCTTTTTCTTAACATTTTTTTGTTACGTTTACTTTTCTGTTTAGCTCAGAATTTCATGTTTCACTTAGTGTCTAGGGGTCACCTGCTGTGTTCCTTCTCTTCCCATAGTGCTTATATTCCTCATATATGTTCTTCATTATCATTGTACCATGGTTTCACCCTTGTCCACTGAATTTCAATTCAAATTTCTCTTTAACTTTTGAACGTTGAGTTTTCTGTTTAGCTCACACTTAGACATTTTCAGTGTGTTAACGTTTCTATTCAGGGTAGCTGCCGACACCCTTTTCATCCCATGGCCTTTATATTGCTTCTATATGGTGCTTATTATCATTTTACCACTATTTAATCCTCACCCTATGTGTTTTAAACCGTTCTAACCTTTTTATTATTTATTTACTTACGTTTAGTTTTCTGTTTAGCTCGGAATTTCATGTTTAACTTAGTGTTTATGTCAGTTTCTGTGTTCTTTCTCTTCTCATGGCCTTTATATAAATCATACATGTTCTTCATTATCATTCTACCATGATTTAACCCTCATCTAGTCAATATTTTCCAAATTTCTTTCCACATTTTTAACGTTAAGTCTCTTTAGCTCACACCTAGACATTTTCAGTGTGCTAAAGTTTCTGTTAAGTTCTGGCAACACCATTTGTAAAACATCATTTTTGAGGTTCCTCATATGATCAAATATTAATAATCTAATTGTGCCATGTTGATTTTCTTCACCAGTAATTACAAATGATCGGGCAGTTTCCATCACCACATATTTTTTTTAAAACAGAGGGTTCTTCCATTTCTCTATCTAGTGTACTATCAGGTATCTGATAAGTCACAGCTTTTTGAAAGTTTATCTCAAACATAGTACACTGAAGCGTCTTCCAATGAAGACTGGTTGGCTCAAAGTAATTCTTCTCACTTTATAATGTGGCCTTCTGCTGTTAAAATTATTATTTTTTCAGTTTTACTTTTAAGAGGTTGTGTTTAGGTCAGCTTTGTCGCATGTTATGAGCCTGTTTGATACAGTTCTTGTGTTTGCCAAAGTAACTATCAAAGAGGAATGTTGGTGAGCTGTAGCGTGTTGGTGTCCTTCTTGTTATGAAAGAAGTGACTGATTTCCTTTCAGTTTTGTTAACCCTCAATGGACTGAGCAACTGTCCTGAATTCCCACTAGACAACAACCTTATGTGATCTCAAACCCCAATAAATAAATAAATAAATAAATAAATAAATAAATAAATAAATAAATAAATAAATAAATAAATAAATAAATAGACAACAACCTGTACATGTCCAATTGCTTAGCAGTGATTACTAGTTAGGTCTTGGCTGCCTGTTAAGGCAGCCAATTGCAAGACCTGTCTAGAAATCACTGCAGAGGTATTTTGTCTGTTGTCAGCAGGGCCTCCTAACGATGGCATGGTTAGGGCACATGCTCCGAGATTGCCAAAGCCTGAAATAGGTCTTTAAACATTGATGTGCATTCAGAACAAGTCACAAAATTACTGTAGATTTGATTTGTGGTCATAAAACAATGCCACTGTTAACCTCATTGGCAGTGTCATTTATAGCATTGTAGTAGAATGATACTACAACAACTTAATCTGTTTTTCCTAATGTAAATTCCTCTTTGGTACTATTGTCAAATCAGTGAAGTCAGATACGAATACTGCAACCGATACCAAATTCAAAATTCCAATACCACCCATCTCTATTGCATACCGGTAACAATAACAAATAGCCAGCTTCTCTATATTTAATATGAAATACCCTTTGATTTTGGCTGATTTCATATCTTAAACAGCAAACCTAAAAACGGTGTACTCTCTATCTTTCATTCACTAGCTGTTACACTGGAGTCATTCCATGTATACTGCAGTATGTTTGCCGGGACTTATTTTGGTGGTGATATTGTCTCCAAGAAACACAACATTGATGAAGAGTGTTCATTTTATAACCTTTTCTCCGTTCACAGAATGCAGAGTAGTTCCTCTTTCAAATGCTACTCTTGGAAAATCATGCTCTTCAGCCTGTTGTCTGGAACTTATTTTCATATGGAAATGCTTTGGAGGTCTTTTTTTTTTCTTGTCATGCTATGCATGGGATGGATACACCAATATCTTGAATTATATTAAGTTGTGTTTTTTTCATCTTTCCTGTGGGCTTTGTATAAACAACAATGAAATTATTCAAAGACAGTTTCTTTATTTATTTCTGATTACGATTAGCATTGAGAAAATGTAGTAAAGAATTTGCACTCATAAAATGGAAACTGCAAGTGTGATTTTTCACCTCTCTGATTCCTTTTATTTTTGAAGTATTAAGTTAAGAAAAATTATAAAAAAGGACTACTGGGATTGAAAGTTTAGTTTAACCCTTTACCTAACATGAAAAGCAGACGACACTTGCAAAAAACATTCTTGAATAACTAATTTTTTGTCTCAAAAACATAGGTTATGACCCCTCGTTGGAACGAGCTCCACGAGCTCTTTCCAACGAGGGGTCATAACCTATGTTTTTGAGACAAAAAATTTAAATATTTTGAAAATTAATTGGCGATTTTTGAGAATAGCGCTGGCCGGTTTTGGCCGTTACGTTGTTTAAAGGGTTAAATAATATTTATTCTTAAACATCTGTTACATGTACACATTTCATAGTTAACAAAAAAGATTTCATACTACAAAAAATACCTTCATGCACAGTGTAACGATTAACAAGTTACTGTCAAGATGAGGGATTCGACAGGAAGCATCAATCGTAAGTGAGTCGTCGGGAGTTTACAGGTTGGGTTATCATGTGGTTCCAATACCCAAACATCTAAACACTTAACCCTTTACCTAACATGAAAAGCAGACGACACTTGCAAAAAAAAATCTTGAATAACTATATTTTTATACTGTACCAATGACCCAGACATAGCTGGTGCTAACTCTTAAAATATAGGGCCAAACACAAAATTTTGCCCCCCAATCCCCAAAATTTGCATCTAAAACTAAAGAAAACATGTCCTGAAAGGCCCTCCACACTTCGCCCCTACTGCGCATGCGCAGTGTCAAGGACGTTCCGAAATTGGCGCCATTAATCATTCTAAGTTTGGCCCTTCATCAGTTAACATCTGACTGATCTTTGTGCTTATAAATCTCAGTTTAAATGATGCCAGACACATAAATATTAGTGAAATGGTGATTCTAAGGAGGATAGAGAAGGAGGAGAGGAAAAGAATGTGTGACAGAATATTATCAGGGCTGTAACTTAAAATTTTTTAATGAAATTATGTTAAGTTACCTATTTTCAAGGCAGCAGCCATTTTGTTGTCATTCTGATTATTTAGTTACACTGTTTTTTAAGTGTTTTCCTCTCTCCCTGTCCTTTAAGTTCCCCCTTGCTATTCTCCCATGCTTTTGGCATAGTTTTTGTAATTATTATTACTAAATTTTCTTGGGAGTTTTAGCTGAATAACAGAATGAATTCTGTTCTTTCCCCATGTTTACGTCTTCACCTACGGGTGGTTAGGCATTGTGTTCTGCATCTACCATCTGATGTTCTGCAGTTTCTTCCCTGGAAGTCTCTGTTTTGCATCAGATAGTGTATTTTTGGTAACTGATTTCGGGCCTGGGTGCCTGGAGTCTTATTTTAGTGTTTTTACACTCATTGTTTACATTTACAACAGCCCTCTGTGTGAGGGGGGGATTTTTAAAAAATAATATCTTGATGTTATTTTAATCATAACTAGATACATTATTATTGTTCGTAAGTGTTGAATAAATTGTTTAAAATATTTTAAAAATTTTTGTCCACACTTAGGCTTGGGATCCATTGGGGCTCAACGTTACTTTTCAGAAACTTGGGCTGTTCTGAAAAAATATTTTTTCAAAATATTTTGATTTCAATTATTTTTTCTATATTAATGGATCATATTATTATTATGTATTTTGATTGCCAGGGGTTAGTGCGAGTACCAGGACTTGTTTTCTTTTCACATTGAAAGGATATTGATCAATTGTTTTAAGAGGAAGTCTTCCTCTGACTTTATTATCATTCTATATGTGGTCAGTGTACTCGCATTAACTCCTGTTCTGTATCGTATGATTTCGATGACAATATGGGAAGCGTATGTCACGGTATGTTGTTGGGGATTTGGACACTCCGGTCCTTTCCCCGCAGGGTCACTCTACTTTATCAATTTCTATTTCAGACGATCAAGATTAGGGTGATGTATCTGTGATGTCTTCCAACAGTGTGCCTCCGTCGTCACAATTAATGAAGGGCTAGCGGAAAAGTGCTCATGTAAATACGCCAATTGCCTAAGAGGACCCTAGTAGGTTCGACAGCCTTTGACGTCCGCTAGCTCGCCCGGTGTAGCATCCATTCACCGAATGGTTCGGCAGCCGGGTTCGTCCGTTGCGGTCTAGAAGGAATTTTGGGGTGATGCGAGCACTATAAATTAACCTAATGCACACCCAGTGACGGCGGATCGGAGGGAGAACGCAGGAAGCCTTTTAGTCCGGTTCATAGCTCGTTCCGGTCCATCCGGATGGCAAGCGAGAGCGGCCCCTCTCTCGTTCAACAACATCTGGCCCCAGATGTTGTGGTACAAAATGTGTCGCAAGCGGAGCATACGTCCGTCGCTCGGGACGCTCCGTTGTATAGGCAGTCCGCTGAGACTGCTAAGGCTTCCTCTTCTCGTCAGCGCACACGACCGCACCTTGGCTGCGTGACCGCCGATATATTACCAGCTTCGCCGATCAAGGATTCTTCGGCGACCAGGTCACACCATCCGGTAGCCAGGGACACGAGGCCTGCAGACTCTGGACGTTCGCATAGGAAGTGTGCGGGAGTCAACGTACACGGAGCTTCCGGCGGCAATGCATCGTAAGACCGCTACTGCACAGGCCTCGGGAACGGACGTGCTTTCCTTAATAGCACAGTTTATCGCAGCATCCCAGCATCAACTGGATCTGTCGCATATATTTTATCCGACGATGCTGGGTCGGGACGCTCCGCGGAAGCGGGTACGGACGTCCGAAAGTTTCATCCGGGCCGACGGGATACCGAAAGGGATTCGGAGGATTTCGAGCTTTCCCTTTCGGAACAACATATGCTGTTGTGTATGTCATCTGACTTGGTCTTCTACAGCTTCTTTCGTCGGACCAGAATGCTGCGATGCCCGATAAGAAACTGATAGCGTCGGTGGACTTAGAAATTTTTGGTTCGGTTCAGGGACATCGTCCCTCAGTTCCGACATAGTCCAATAATGTCACACAAACTTTCGAATTATTGAACGACGCTATATATATTATTATTTTATGCTTGCTAACCAAGCATTTCTGGTTTCTTGTTCGAAGAGTTATGGAGATGTCTTTCAAAAGTGTGCCTCTGTCGTCATAGTTAATGAAGAGTTAGCGGCAATAAGTGCTCATGGAATATGTCTATCGCCTACGGAGTGACATTCGCTAGCTCACCCGGTGTAGCGTACATTCATCGAATGGTTCGGCTGCCGGGTTCGTCCGTTGCGGTCTAGGAAGGAGATTTGGGTGATGCGAGCACTTTAATTACTTTAGTACTCACCCAGTGACGGCAGATTGAGGACAGATCGGAGGAAGCCTGTTAGTCGAATAGGTCGCGCCATCCGGTAGCCAAGGGACACGAGGCCTATACACTCCGTTCGCTCGCATATTGGTAGTATGCACGGGGTAACGATCACGGAGCTTCCAGCGGCAATGCATCGTAAGACCGCTTCTCCTCAGGCCTCAGTGACGGACGTCCTATCCGAGTTAGCACAGTTGTTTCGCAGCATCCCAGCAATTGACAGTTTCTCGGTCGAATCAGGAATTATCCGACGGCGCTGGGTCGGTGCGGTCCGCGGTTGCATCAGCTACGGACGACCGAACGCTTTTTAGGGTCCGACAGGATGGCGAAAGGGATTCGAAAGATTTCGAGTTTTCCCTTTAGTAGTATCGGAAGATGCCTTTCATATCTTCTGGCATTATCTTCCAGTGATTATTATTTCGGACTTCATTGCTGCGATCTTGGATAAGAGACTTATAGCGTCATTGGACTCGGATTTTTCGATCGGTTCAGGGACATTGTCCCTGACTTACCGACGCAGTCCAATATTGTCATTACAACATGTGTTTTATTTTTCGACGCTATATATATATATATATATATACAAGCCTGCTACTAAGCATGATAGTTTAGTTTCTTGTCCGCGTTGCTCATTTCTGCCATTTTATCATTTATACAAATAGTTTATTTTGGCAGAGCAGGGCATACCGAGAGTTCATATGCGTCTAGACGGTGTGATTAAAGACTGCATATATTCTTTTTCGCCGTTTATGTCTTTTCCAATTTCAATGTTGGGAACGACATTATGTATAGTAGACTTAACTTAGACGCTTTATTATACGTAATCCGCCTTACTGAGGCGTTATCATTACGTCTTCAAGAAAAGATTTACGGGATATTATTCTCAATGTAATTTCTTTTGAGGGCAGTAGTTTGTTCACGTATAACTCCGCCCTTCAGTGGCTGATTGGAGTTAGACGTGACGCAGCCCTAGCTACATCCACACGCGTGGATAGTAAGGTTAAGAACTCTCTCAGAGTCGCTTCGTTCTCGGAGGAGCTTCTCTTCGACGGCAACTTTTCGGCAATCCATGAATTGCTCGATTTACACGTTCTCTTGTCTATCTAGTGTTACAAGAGATTCAGACTGGGGCAAACATTCGGTGGTTGACTCAGAGAGTGCCGCCGCAGTTGCCGGACCCGAGTGTGGCTGTTATGACGGTTGCCAGTCAAACAGATTGGGATATAATACTGATCCCTACGGATTCGAAGTGCCAGGGTCTTTGGGTTCCGCAGTCTTTTAGCAATCAGTTTAACTTCCGCGGAATAATGTTTTTTAGGCTTGCTTTATGTCATTGCATGAACATTATTCAGAAAAGCATGCCCAAATTCCTGTCCTTTAATTCGACAGTAGTGGCGTATCTCCGGAACCAGGGAGGCACTCTTTCGTTTCCGTTATTCAATTTAATGGAAAGAATCCGTCTGTTGGTTATAGTACACCAAGTTCAGTTTTGGTTCCGTCATATTCCGGGTCGTCTGATTGTTTTATCGGACTCCGGTTCTCTTACGGGTCGGTTGTTGCTGTCAGAATGGACTCTCAACAAACAAGTATTCAATCAGATTTGCTATCTATGGGAGCGCCCAATGATGATTTATTTATGGCACAGCTTGCTAATCAATTGCAGACGTATGTGTTGGCTTGTCCAGATCTCTGAGCTAATATTGTTAACGCTCTATTGATCTATAGGACGGAATGATAGGATACGCGTATCCTCCGGCGCTGTTGTTTTAGCAGGTATTGCTAAGATAAACAACCACAATACATTTCTGTTGATAGCATCTCTATCTTCACAGAGATCATGAGTAATTTACTCTCTTGTCTACTGTGGGTCTTAACGTGAAATCTTCCTCTATGTGAGGATCTTTTTCACTGGGTAAATCGTGTCATCTTTATCACAACCAGCAAGGTCGCAACCTTCATGTATTCCGTTGTGTGGTCCGTATTGCATTGTAAGCACTGTACTGGACGAGCTTTGGACGCGATTTCTTACTATAGGAGATCCTCTTCTTCGATATTCTATGCGGCTAAAGTGGAGGCTCTTCCGTCGTGGTGTAGGGATCATTATGTTCATATTGTTGATCCCTCCATACTACTCATTGCTATTTTTTAGTATACTTGTTTCACAAGATCTACTGCAGCCTGTTATTATTTAGGTTATAGGTTTATGTTACCTCATACCTATGCACTCTACGATAGTTTACAATTGAGTCTTTTGTCTCTTTATCTTAGTCAGTTAGTAACTTTTTGATAAATAGACTTAGAATCTTTAGATTAAATTCCTATACGGATTTTAACTTCGGTTCTTATTTAGCTAAGTAATCATTTGAGCCTCTGGAAACAGTAGTTTTCAAATTCTGACCTTTTAGACAGTAATTCTGTTGGTTTCTCTTTTACTGTAGAGTCAGTGAGTTTCATGCACTATCGATGGATGATTTTCACTTTCATAGTTTCGGAATCAATACTTCCGTTACTATTTAGGTTGGATTGTTGCATAAGAGTTAGGCTCCTATTATCCGGAACCTATTATTTTAAGGTCCTTCCGTCTTCGTATGGGCATAGGCCTTTACTCTTTCCGGGTACAGTTTATGTATTTATAAACAGATATCTGTTTATTACAAAGGGCGTAAGCTTCTTCTGTCTTTGATGTCTAGTAGAAGGACGTTACGCTCCATTTTATTGTTAATGGATTCTATTAACTATCGGTACTGCTTATGGTATATCATTGACTTAGCAGTTGTGCTTAAGATTTCGGCTCATGAAGTAAGAGTTCTTCTACTTCTTGGGCTTACATTAATAGTGTCGCTATTATAGATTTTTGAAGGCCGCTCATTGCGCTCAGCCATCCACATTCATGAATTTTATCTTAGAAATATCGAGTCCATTTCTGGAGGCCTCTATTGTTAGGTCTATTATCTACTGCTCAGAATGTCATTCACTTAACAGTTGCTACTATAGCTAGGTAGGCTGTCTGTTTCGGCAGTGTCTCCGTTCGGCTGCCCTCTTCGCTCTGGGCTATTTGACCCAGGGCAAGAAAAAGGGGGGGGGGGGGAGGGTGTTCCCTTGGGTCACCTGTTTTACTATGAAAACAAGGGGATACCTCCTCCGGAGTTAGTAATTCTGAGCTGTTATTGGGATGGTTGTTTAGTGAGAAGTTTAGGTTTTTAAAATTCATTCAAGTCTTAGTTTTTAAAGTATAGCTTTTGAATATTGCATATGTCAACGGACATGATTATGCAATCCTCAGACACTTTTAGGAGTATAAGAGTCTCTATTCTCTAGACTTACTTTATTTATTGGCTTACTTTAAAAATTATTAGTATAAGGATTATATTGGATATTAATAGAGTACATGGATGTATGAAGCTCAATTTTGGAAGGTGTTGTATCTTTCTAATTTATCATAAATAAGAAAGATACATGTAAGGCCTATTACTTCTTTTTCCCTACAGGGGATGACTCTATTTTATTTTATTGAGCGTATTCCATTTTGCTCTATGTCCTTGGCCCTCCAGCCTTTTTACTATTCAGCTATGTCTGGGTGATTGGTACAGTATAAAAATGTTAAAAAATTTATAGTAATTTATATATTTTTTATACTTACCAATGACCCAGACGGGGATGGCCCTCCCAGGAGTTGGGAACTCTTGCCTCCCCGCTGAGTACATAGCGCTTACCAGGCACTGGTTATTAGAATGATTAATGGCGCCAATTTCGGAACGTCCTTGACACTGCGCATGCGCAGTAGGGGCGAAGTGTGGAGGGCCTTTCAGGACATGTTTTCTTTAGTTTTAGATGCAAATTTTGGGGATTGGGGGGCAAAATTTGTGTTTGGCCCTATATTTTAAGAGTTAGCACCAGCTATGTCTGGGTCATTGGTAAGTATAAAAAATATATAAATTACTATAAATTTTTTAACTTTTTTCATTTTTTGTCTCAAAAACATAGGTTATGACCCCTCATTGGAACGAGCTCGATGAGCTCGTTCCATGAGGGGCCATAACCTATGTTTTTGAGACAAAAAATGAAAAAATAATTAAAATTAATAGGCGATTTTTGAGAATAGCGCTGGCCGGTTTTGGCCGTTACGTTGGGTAAAGGGTTAACACTGACCATCTGACATCGGCACCAACAGTTGTTCGATTGTGTATTCAGACAATCAGCATTCATCTGATGGGGCTTTCGTTTTAAAACCTCATTACTAGTGACTACACACTACATGTTTCATGTGGGTTAATTCTTAATGTCATATTAGTACAGTCGACATGTGACAGAACATTAATTTATGAAGAGTGTGACCTAATTAAAACATTTATTTTGCCTGCTTTTTCTTTAGTGTGCATCAAAGAAAAAAATAGTGCTTTACTATTTATTTAATTGTTTTTTTTTTCAGAATAGACATGCAATTGATGGCCTCACTGATGCGGTTAGTAACTTCCAATTGGCAGCAGGTTCTTTTCACTACTTGCACAGTCATTTTAGCCATGCACCAAGCATGGATATGCAACCAAAGACCCTTGCAGTGCTTGTACAGCTAATGTTGGTATGTAGATAGAACTTTATAAATGTACTTGAACAAATATCACAAATTTAAAAAAACATCCTTTAACTTTGTGATGTTATGCATGGTTTCAAAACACTTTGCTGCATGTTGTTATGCCATGTCTCTATAAACAGTAGCAACAGTATGCCACAATGACAATATGCTGTGCAACATTATAATGCATTTTTATGTGAATTCATATGTATCTGAGAAGTGAAATAAATTATATTTATAGCCTTTATCCTAAAAAGATCTTGTCATTTCTAATAGGTGGGAAAAGTAAGTTTTTCTCTTTCATTCTCCCACCAACCCCTATTCATCATGTAAATGTGAATGATGTACATGAAGTAGGGGTAAAACATGTGGAAATTTGTGTTATTTGCCACCCACAAATGCCTGCGGATTGGAGCCACGCTAGAAATACTATCAAAAAACAATTAAAATGAGCTTCAAACTCAATGTTGCCAACACCAAACTCCTGAATATAACTAGGAAGAGAATGGCCTCTAATATGCACCTGCTATGTCTCAGCAGTCACAATACTCTTACAGACTTGAAAGCCAGTACATGCATTAACCCTTTACCCAATGCAGACAATATCAAAATTTATTATTTTAAATATCATTTTTTTAAATTTTTCAAAAAATTTCAACAAAACTATATCATGTGACCCCTCGTTGGAACAAGCTCAACGAGCTCGTTCCAACGAGGGGTCACATGATATGGTTTTGTTGACATTTTTTTAAAAATAATATTTTTTCAAATGCTGAATTTGCGTATTACGCGGGTGGATGCGGGCAATTTGTTGAGTGAAGGGTTAAGCTACAGGAAATGCTTCATGGAAATACTGGTGAACCAACAAAGACGACCTCTTGATGCTATACAAAGTTTTCATACAATCAATACAATCAGTGTTAGATTATGGAACCACCATTAACAACAATATATGTAATTCAAATATAACTAGAGGAAGTGATTGTACCTTCGGAACAATACACAGGATTTTCCTTAGTGGTTTTACTCACTGTTCTACTCAGCAAGTCCCAAGGGAGCTCGAGACCAAATAAAAATTTGAATTTTTTTTCGGTTTCGTGAAATGTTTTGGCAGAAAGGTGTTAACCAACTACCATTCTGTGCCCTTGATTAATAGAGAAGTGTATTACAGTCATTCCTGTGAAAAGTTCAAGTCAGTCGCCCCTTCCAGTCCAAAGATATCGGCTCCCGCATATTTGGGCATTTTGGGACGGTTTTGGGTGGAAAAACATTTTCCGCAATATGCAGATAGTTTTATTTATCAGAACTAATGAATCTAGACATAATAAAGTAAAGAAAAACACAAGAAATTTTTTTTCAATTTTTGGTCACAGTGTCCCGAAGCC
Source organism: Pictodentalium vernedei (assembly GCA_031216915.1). Classification (NCBI taxonomy): domain Eukaryota; kingdom Metazoa; phylum Mollusca; class Scaphopoda; order Dentaliida; family Dentaliidae; genus Pictodentalium; species Pictodentalium vernedei. Next base: position 548,875,389 of record CM062295.1, on the reverse strand, counting down.
ATGTTTGTCTGCTAGTAGAAGCCAAACGAAGAACAACTCCAATTCCAAAAGACGAGTACTTTTCATGTACACTGTGAGTTCAACATTTCTAACCTCAGAAGCTTTCAAATGATCCCCGTTATTGTGTACACTGACCCCAAAATAGCCCGGTCGTAACAAAAATTTCGGATATTTGGTCGAAAATTTCAGTCCAAAGCGGACTGAAAATTTTCAGTGTAGAAAAAAAAAAAATTTTCGTCTCAAAATTGAACGAAACGCATAAAAAATGAAAAAAAGGTTTTCGATTTTTTGGCCGCCATTTTGGATTAACGAAAAATCGAAACGAAATTCTTTCGATTTTTCTTATAAAGCGGTATTACTGCCTTCAATTTGGATCCCTTTTAGAGGGCTCATTATATTTAAATCGTGATATTTCAATCCAAAATGGCCGATTTTCGAGATAACTTTTCGTTTTGTGAAAAATTTTGGCCGAAAACATAAAAAATGGAAAAAAATACCCATTATGTTTGTTTTAGACAAGAGTAATTCTGACAAGTCTGTCGAGGAATTAAGTCGATAGCATTTTTCCTTCATGAGATATTGGCCTATGAATGTTTGGGCGTTTTGTGGCATTTTTGCCCAACACGAAATATTTTGCCCCAAATACTGATGGTTTTATTTATTAGGACTCATGGCCATCATTGATAGTTTTCATTTATGAGAACTAATGAATCTAGACATAATAAAGTAAAAAAAAACACAAGAAAATTTTTTTCAATTTTTGGTCACAGTGTCCCGAAGCCATGTTTGACTGCTAGCAGAAGCCAAACGAAGAACAACTCCAATTCCAAAAGATGACAACTGTTTATCCACACTGTGAATTCAAGATTTCTGACCTTAGAAGCTTTCAAATCATCCCCATTGTTGAGTACTGTGACGGCAAAATAGCCTGGTCGTAACAAAAATTTCCGACTTTTGGTCGAAAATTTCCAAGTCCAAACCGAAAATTTTTCTGGTGCAAAAAAAAATTTTTTTTTCGTCTCCAAATGGCCTGAAACGCATAAATAACCGAAAATAAAAATACGATTTTTTGGCGGCCATTTTGGATTGTCGGAAATTCGAATCGAAATTTTTTCGATGGTTGTTACAATTCGGTGATACAATCTTCATTTTCGAGCCATTTTGGATGGTTCAGCATATCCCTATCCCAAGATTGAGTTCAAAAATGGTTAAATTTTGAATTTTTTTTTCGTTTCGAAAATTATTTTGGCAGAAAGGTGTTAACTACATATGTTTTTGTACCATATGCTGATAGAGGGGTGTATTGGAGACATGTCTGCGAAAATTTCAAGTCAATCGCCCTTTCTAGTTCACAGATATGAGCTGCCGATTATTTTTGTGTTTTTGGCATAAAGGGTTAACTAAACCATTTTCAGAAAAATGGGAATATGACGAGGGCTTACAACTTATGACCCTTTATGAGTACAGAAACTTTAAAAAACATCGTCAAGAGCGTTCTCGAGAAATAGTGAAAATAAAAGTGTGGAAGAATAATAATAATAAAAAAAAAAAAAAAAAAAAAAAAAATAATCAATGCAATAACAAATAGATTTTCCCTTTAGGAAAACCCAAAAAAAATAATCAATGCAATAACAAATAGATTTTCACTTTAGGAAAATCCAAATAATAAAAAGTAAACACTCCGTTCCATGTACAGTAGATTGTGGCGAGAGTTTTTGGAGCAGCGACTCGAAATTTTCAGCGTTTGTTCTAGAAGCTCTGCCAAACACGACCACGTCACTGGAACATCCAGAAACCCAGCATGTGGCCCGCGAGAACCTCGTGCGCATGCGCATACGCTCTTCTCGATTTCGAGAATGACGAAATGCGAAATTCGTGTCGCTCTTCAAGGCATGTGATGCAGCAACTATTCGTGAACGCTGAGTGAAAATTTCATGGAAATCCGCCAAGAATTGGCTGAGAAATAGCGGTTTGAAGAGAGGAGGTAATTTTTTGAATTTGGTCTTTTTCAAGCCGGTAGGAAAGAAGACGTGGTGAATGGGCGCAGACTGCCCTACTCATCCCTCTCTGGGGTAGTTCCTCTTAAAACTTACAACTGGGTGTGACTGGTGACGAGTTGACTGTAAATTGAAGTTGCTTCTTTAAGACCACCACCCAGGGAACCCAACGCAACCTTTAAATCTTTGAGAAACGTCAGAAGTTAAAAGTCAAAAGTAATTGGCGGTAAGTAGGTTTTTGGCATGCAGGAAAAGATTCACTAAACTTTGCATATTAAGCATCATTAAAATAGCACTTCAGATATACACGGACTGTGTCTAGACCGCAGAAGGTAGCGACTTGAAATTTTCTGGACTTGTTCTACGAAGCCTGGCCGACATTTTTGGCACTGGAATCGAGTGTTTTCACTGCGTGGAAGCACCACACGACGCGTGGAAAGCGAGAGTACTATTCGTCCCGACTTTATCAGTTTGGAATGGACGTGGGCAGTGATGTAGATGGCTGTACAGCAGTGATTGAGCATAAAGTGCCAGGTTTCGGTGCCACATTGCTTAACCGGCTCCAAGGTATGATTGTTTGTCTCAATATCGTCTGTCACCACTCGTAATTTGTACCGTTGCCATACATTAATGTAGCCTCTTGTCATTTTAGCAACTTTCGAGCCAGAATGCTGCTAAGGGGGGAAAGTGTGGGGGAGGGGTAGGGTTAGTGTTAGTGGCTGGAGCTGCAGGGTGGGGGGGGGGAGGGTCCCTCCCAGACACTACATTTAAACCTTAGATAATCGTTAGAATTTGAAGTTATAAGAAATCGGTGGTGAGTATCTTTTTGGCAGGAAAAGATTCACGAAAATTCTCCAATTAGACATTACAATTGCACTTCAGACATACACGAGTTGTGTCGAGACCGCAGAAGACAGCGACTTGAAATTTTCAGAACTTGTTCTACGGAGCCTGTCCGACATTATGGCATCTAATGCGAGTGTCCAGACCACGTGGAAACATCGCCCATTGCGTGGAAAGTGAGAACACTATTCGTCCAGACTCTATCAGTTTGGAATGGACCTAGGCAGTGTTGTAGATGAGTGTAGAGCTGCAACTGAGCATGAAGTCCCCGTTTCTTGTGCCAACTTGCCTAACTGGCTTCAAGGTGTGATTTTGCATCCGTATATCGTCGAGACCGCCAGTAGTTTATACCGTTGCCATACGTTAAGGTAACCTTTTTTTCAATTTCGCCAACTTTCGACACACATTTGAGGGTACCTTCCTTCACCCTCATCTACAGCAAAATCTAGCGACAAGGGGTTTTGGATTTTTCTATTTTCTGTTAGGGTATAAAATGAGCTATCAATTGCTGAATTTTATTTCAAAACTCTCTCCTGGGGTTCCGATATTTCAATCCAAAATGGCCGATTTTCGAGATAACTTTCCGTTTTGTGAAAAATTTTGGCAGAAAACATAAAAAATGGAAAAAAATACCGATTATGTTTGTTTTAGAGAAGAGTAATTCTGACAAGTCTGTCAAGAAATTAACTCGATAGCTTTTCTCCTTCAAGAGATATTGGCCTATAAAGGTTTGGGCGTTTTGGGGCGTTTTTGTGCATTTTTGCCCAACAAGAAATATTTTGCCCCAAATACTGATGGTATTATTTATTAGGACTCATGGCCGTCATTGATAGTTTTTATTTATGAGAAATAATGAATCTAGACATAATAAAGTAAAAAAAACCAAGAAATTTTTTTTCAATTTTTGGTCACAGTGTCCCGAAGCCATGTTTGACTGCTAGCAGAAGCCAAATTAAGAACAACTCCATTTCGAAAAGATGATAACTGTTCATGTACACTGTGACTTCAACATTTCTACCCTTAGAAGCTTTCAAATCGTCCCACTTGTTGAGTACTGTGACGGCAAGGTAGCCCGGTGGAAACAAAAATTTCCGACTTTTGGTCTCCAAATGGCCTGTAACGCATAAATAACCGAAAATAAAAATTCGATTTTTCGGCCGCCATTTTGGATTGTCGGAAATTCGAATCGAAATTTTTTCGATGGTTTTTACAATTCGGTGATACAGTCTTCATATCTAAGCCATTTTAGATGGTTCAGCATATCCCTGTCCCGAGATTGAGTTCAAAAATGGTCAAATTTTGAATTTTTTTTCCGTTACGAAAAATGTTTTGGCAGAAAGGTGTTAACTAGATATATTTTTGTACCATATGCTGATAGAGGGGTGTATTGCTGACATGTCTGAGAAAATTTCAAGTCAATCGCCCTTTCCAGTCCAAAGATATGAGCTGCCGACTATTTTTGTTAAAGGGTTAACAAAAACATTTTCAGAAGAATGAGAATATGACGAGGGCTTACAACTTATGACCCTTTATGAGTACAGAAACTTTAAAAAACATCGTCAAGAGCGTTTTCGAGAAATAGTGAAAATAAAAGTGTGGAAGAATAATAAAAAAAAAAAAAATAATCACTGCAATAACAAATAGATTTTCCCTTTCGGAAAATCCAAATAATCAATGCAATAACAAATAGATTTTCCCTTTAGGAAAATTCAAATAATCAATGCAATAACAAATAGATTTTCCCTTTAGGAAAATCCAAATAATAAAAAGTAAACACTCCGTTCCACGTACAGTAGATTGTGGCGAGAGTTTTTGGAGCAGCGACTCCAAATTTTCAGCGTTTGTTCTAGAAGCTCTGCCAAACACAGCCATCGCTGGAAAATCCAGAAACCCAGAATGTGGCCCACGAGAACCTCGTGCGCATGCGCATACGCTCTTCTCGATTTCGAGAATGGCGAAATTCGTGTCACTCCTTATGGCATGTGATGCAGCAAATATTCGTGAACGCTGAGTGAAAATTTCATGGAAATCCGCCAAGAATTGGCTGAGAAATAGCGGTTTGAAGAGAGGAGGTAATTTTTTGAATTTGGTCTTTTTTCAAGCCGGTACGAAAGAAGACATTGTGAATGGGCGCAGACTGCCCTACTCATCCCTCTCTGGGGTAGTTCCTCTTAAAACTTACAACTGGGTGTGACTGGTGACGAGTTGGATGTAAATCGAAGTTGCTTCTTTAAGACTGCCACCCAGGGAACCCAACACAACCTTTAAATCTTTGAGATACGTCAGAAGTTAAAAATCGAAAGAAATTGGCGGTAAGTGGGTTTTTGGCATGCAGGAAAAGATTCACGAAACTTTGCATATTAAACATTATTAAAATAGCACTTCAGATATACACGGACTGTGTCTAGACCGCTGAAGGTAGCAACTTGAAATTTTCAGGACTTCTACGAAGCCTGGCCGACATTTTGGCACCAGAATCGAGTGCTTCCACTGCGTGGAAGCACCACGCGTCGCGTGGAAAGAGAGAATACTATTCGTCCTGACTTTATCAGTTTGGAATGGACTTGGGCAGTGATGTAGACGGCTGTACAGCAGTGATTGAGCATAAAGTGCCAGGTTTCGGTGCCACATTGCTTAAACGGCTCAAAGGTATGATTGTTTGTCTCCATATCGTCCTTCACCACTCGTAGTTTGTACCGTTGTCATACATTAATGTAGCCTCTTGTCATTTTAGCAACATTTGAGCCAGAACGCCACTAAGGTGGGAAAGTGCGGGGGGGGGGGGGGGGGGATGGGGGGGGTAGGCTTAGGGTTAGTGTTAGTGGCTGGAGTTGTGGGGGGGGGGGGGGTATCTCTCCCAGATACTATATTTAAACCTTAGATAATCGTTAGAATTTGAAGTTATAACAAATCGGCGGTGAGTATCTTTTTGGCAGGAAAAGATTCACGAAAATTCTCTAATTTGACATTACAATTGCACTTCAGACATACACGAGCTGTGTCGAGACCGCTGAAGACAGCGACTTGAAATTTTCAGAACTTGTTCTACGGAGCCTGTCCGACATTATGGCATCCGATGCGAGTGTCCAGACCGCGAGGAAACATCGCCCATCACGTGGAAAGTGAGAACAATATTCGTCCCGACTCTATCAGCTTGGAATGGACCTAGGCAGTGTTGTAGACGACTGTGGAGCTGCGACTGAGCATGAAGTCACCGTTTCTTGTGCCACATTGCCTAACTGGCTTCAAGGTGTGATTTTGCATCTGTATATCGTCGAGACCGCCAGTAGTTTATACCGTTGCCATACGTTAAGGTAACCTTTTTTAGCTCACCTGAGCGAAGCTCAAGGGGAGCTTTACTAATCACTTTCTGTCCGGCGTCCGTCGTCCGGCGTCGTCCGTCCGGCGTTAACTTTACATTATCGACTTCTCCTCCTAAACCACTAGCCCAATTTTATTCAAATGTTGGCTAAATGTTTATTACCTAATGCCAATTCAGATTTGTTCAAATGAAGTTGCCCCTCCTCCTGGGTGGTGCCACGCCCCCAAGGGGCACCAAAATCTTTGTAAATCTTCTTCTCATGAACCAGCAGTAGCAGAGACTTGATATTTGGTGTGCAGCTTCCTTTTGAGGTGTAGACTCAGATTTGTTCAAGAGAAGTTTGTGGGGCTATACTTGGCGTTGTTATGAGAGGGGCAAAATTTTTTGCCCCGCCCAAAATTTCTATTTTCCAAACCGAGAGGCTGATTTGAACCAAATTTTATGTGAGGGCTTATTGGGTCATGAGTACTTGATTTATGCAAAAAAAAATTTTCCTGCAGCCCCGTGGGAACCGCAGGAGCTAAAAATAGAAAAAATTTAAAATGCCCATATCTACAAAACTGCACGGCACTGAGAATTTTTATTTGGTGTGCAGCTTCCTTAGGACCAACAGAAAGGATTGGTAAAAAAAAATTGCCATCGGTTTTATCATAGGGTACAGTTTCGGGACTTTGAAAAAGTGCTGAGTCAGCACTTTTTAACACTGTAGGCAATGGGAAAAACATTAAAAAATCTTCTTCTCCAGATCCAGCAGGCAGAATCTTTTGATATTTGGTATGCAACATTGTAGGGTGGATCTGATTCAAGTTTGTTCAAATCGGCCCCCTGGGTTCATATTTGGGCTCAGTATAGGAGCCCGATTTCGAACTTAGTGCATTTCAGGCAAATTTCTTAAAAAATCTTCTTCTCCAGATCCAGCAGGCAGAATCTTTTGATATTTGGTATGCAACATTGTGGGGTGGATCTGATTCAAGTTTGTTCAAATCGGCCCCCTGGGTTTATATTTGGGCTCAGTATAGGAGCCCAAATTTGAACTTACTGCATTTCAGGCAAATTTCTTTGAAAATCTTCTTCTCCAGATCCAGCAGGCAGAATCTTTTGATATTTGGTATGCAACATTGTAGGGTGGATCTGATTCAAGTTTGTTCAAATCGGCTCCCTAGATTCATATTTGGGCTCACTATAGGAGCTCGAATTCGAATTTAGTGCATTTCAGGCAAATTTCTTCAAAAATCTTCTTCTCCAGATCCAGCAGGCAGAATCTTTTGATATTTGGTATGCAACGTTGCAGGGTAGATCTGATTCAAGTTTGTTCAAATCGGCCCCTGGATACATATTTGGGCTTACTATAGAAGCCCGAATTCGAACTTAGTGCATTTCAGGCAAATTTCTTAAAAAATCTTCTTCTCCAGATCCAGCAGGCAGAATCTTTTCATATTTGGTAAGCAACATTGTGGGGTGGATCTGATTCAAGATTGTTCAAATCGGCCCCCTGGGTTAATATTTGGGCTCAGTATAGGAGCCCGATTTCGAACTTAGTGCATTTCAGGCAAATTTCTTAAAAAATCTTCTTCTCCAGATCCAGCAGGCAGAATCTTTTGATATTTGGTATGCAACATTGTAGGGTGGATCTGATTCAAGTTTGTTCAAATCGGCCCCCTGGGTTCATATTTGGGCTCAGTATAGGAGCCCGATTTTGAACTTAGTGCATTTAGGCAAATTTCTTAAAAAATCTTCTTCTCCAGATCCAGAAGGCAGAATCTTTTGATATTTGGTATGCAACATTGTGAGGTGGATCTGATTCAAGTTTGTTCAAATCGGCTTCGTAGATTCATATTTGGGCTCACTATAGAAGCTCGAATATGAACTTAGTGCATTTCATGCAAATTTCTTAAAAAATCTTCTTCTCCAGATCCAGCAGGCAGAATCTTTTCATATTTGGTAAGCAACATTGTGGGGTGGATCTGATTCAAGTTTGTTCAAATCGGCCCCCTGGGTATATATTTGGGCTCAGTATAGGAGCCCAAATTTGAACTTAAAGCATTTCAAGCAAATTTATTAAAAAATCTTCTTCTCCAGATCCAGCAGGCAGAATCTTTTGATATTTGGTATGCAACATTGTGGGGTGGATCTGATTCAAGTTTGTTCAAATCGGCTTCCAAGATTCATATTTGGGCTCACTATAGAAGCTCGAATTCGAACTTAGTGCATTTCAGGCAAATTTCTTAAAAAATTTTCTTCTCCAGATCCAGCAGGCAGAATCTTTTGATATTTGGTATGCAACATTGTGGGATGGCTCTGATGCAAATTTGTTTAAATCAGCTCCCTAGATTCATATTTGAGCTTACTATAGAAGCTCGAATTCGAACTTAGTGCATTTCAGGCAAATTTCTTAAAAAATCATCTTCTCCAGATCCAGCAGGCAGAATCTTTTGATATTTGGTATGCAACATTGCGGGGTGGATCTGATTCAAGTTTGTTCAAATCGGCCCCCTGGATTCATATTTGGGCTCACTATAGAAGCTCGAATTCAAACTTAGTGCATTTCGGGCAAATTTCTTCAAAAATCTTCTTCTCCAGATCCAGCAGGCAGAATCTTTTGATATTTGGTATGCAACATTGCAGGGTGGATCTGATTCAAGTTTGTTCAAATCCGCCCCCTGGATTCATATTTGGGCCTAATATAGAAGCCCGAATTCGGACTTAGTGCATTTCGGGCAAATTTATTAAAAAATCTTCTTCTCCAGATCCAGCAGGCGGAATCTTTTGATATTTGGTATGCAACATTGTGGGGTCGATCTGATTCAAGTTTGTTCAAATCGGCTTCCTAGATTCATATTTGGGCTCACTATAGAAGCTCGAATTCGAACTTAGTGCATTTCAGGCAAATTTCTTAAAAAATCATCTTCTCCAGATCCAGCAGGCAGAATCTTTTGATATTTGGTATGCAACATTGCGGGGTGGATCTGATTCAAGTTTGTTCAAATCGGCCCCCTGGATTCATATTTGGGCTCACTATAGATGCTCGAATTCAAACTTAGTGCATTTCGGGCAAATTTCTTCAAAAATCTTCTTCTCCAGATCCAGCAGGCAGAATCTTTTGATATTTGGTATGCAACATTGCGGGGTGGATCTGATTCAAGTTTGTTCAAATCGGCCCCCTGGATTCATATTTGGGCTCACTATAGAAGCTCGAATTCGAACTTAGTGCATTTCAGGCAAATTTCTTAAAAAATCATCTTCTCCAGATCCAGCAGGCAGAATCTTTTGATATTTGGTATGCAACATTGCGGGGTGGATCTGATTCAAGTTTGTTCAAATCGGCCCCCTGGATTCATATTTGGGCTCACTATAGAAGCTCGAATTCGAACTTAGTGCATTTCAGGCAAATTTCTTAAAAAATCTTCTTCTCCAGATCCAGCTTCAGAATCTTTTCATATTTGGTAAGCAACATTGTGGGGTGGATCTGATTCAAGTTTGTTCAAATCGGCCCCCTGGGTTTATATTTGGGCTCAGTATAGGAGCTCAAATTTGAACTTACTGCATTTCAGGCAAATTTCTTTGAAAATCTTCTTCTCCAGATCCAGAAGGCAGAATCTTTTGATATTTGGTATGCAGCATTGTAGGGTGGATCTGATTCAAGTTTGTTCAAATCGGCTCCCTAGATTCATATTTGGGCTCACTATAGGAGCTCGAATTCGAATTTAGTGCATTTCAGGCAAATTTCTTCAAAAATCTTCTTCTCCAGATCCAGCAGGCAGAATCTTTTGATATTTGGTATGCAACGTTGTGGGGTAGATCTGATTCAAGTTTGTTCAAATCGGCCCCTGGATACATATTTGGGCTTACTATAGAAGCCCGAATTCGAACTTAGTGCATTTCAGGCAAATTTCTTAAAAAATCTTCTTCTCCAGATCCAGCAGGCAGAATCTTTTCATATTTGGTAAGCAACATTGTGGGGTGGATCTGATTCAAGATTGTTCAAATCGGCCCCCTGGGTTAATATTTGGGCTCAGTATAGGAGCCCGATTTCGAACTTAGTGCATTTCAGGCAAAAATCTTTAAAAATCTTCTTCTCAAGATCCAGCAGGCAGAATCTTTTGATATTTGGTATGCAACATTGTAGGGTGGATCTGATTCAAGTTTGTTCAAATCGGCCCCCTGGATTCATATTTGGGCTCAGTATAGGAGCCCGATTTCGAACTTAGTGCATTTAGGCAAATTTCTTAAAAAATCTTCTTCTCCAGATCCAGGAGGCAGAATCTTTTGATATTTGGTATGCAACATTGTGGGGTGGATCTGATTTAAGTTTGTTCAAATCGGCTTCCTAGATTCATATTTGGGCTCACTATAGAAGCTTGAATTTGAACATTTCATGCAAATTTCTTAAAAAATCTTCTTCTCCAGATCCAGCAGGCAGAATCTTTTCATATTTGGTAAGCAACACTGTGGGGTGGATCTGATTCAAGTTTGTTCAAATCGGCCACCTGGGTATATATTTGGGCTCTGTATAGGAGCCCAAATTTGAACTTAGTGCATTTCAGGCAAATTTCTTAAAAAATTTTCTTCTCCAGATCCAGCAGGCAGAATCTTTTGATATTTGGTATGCAACATTGTGGGATGGCTCTGATGCAAATTTGTTTAAATCGGCTCCCTAGATTCATATTTGGGCTCACTATAGAAGCTCGAATTCGAACTTAGTGCATTTCAGGCAAATTTCTTAAAAAATCATCTTCTCCAGATCCAGCAGGCAGAATCTTTTGATATTTGGTATGCAACATTGCGGGGTGGATCTGATTCAAGTTTGTTTAAATCGGCCCCCTGGATTCATATTTGGGCTCACTATAGAAGCTCGAATTCAAACTTAGTGCATTTCGGGCAAATTTCTTCAAAAATCTTCTTCTCCAGATCCAGCAGGCAGAATCTTTTGATATTTGGTATGCAACATTGCGGGGTGGATCTGATTCAAGTTTGTTCAAATCCGCCCCCTGGATTCATATTTGGGCTTAATATAGAAGCCCGAATTCGGACTTAGTGCATTTCGGGCAAATTTATTAAAAAATCTTCTTCTCCAGATCCAGCAGGCAGAATCTTTTGACATTTGGTATGCAACATTGTGGGGTGGATCTGATTCAAGTTTGTTCAAATCGGCTTCCTAGATTCATATTTGGGCTCACTATAGAAGCTCGAATTCGAACTTAGTGCATTTCAGGCAAATTTCTTAAAAAATCATCTTCTCCAGATCCAGCAGGCAGAATCTTTTGATATTTGGTATGCAACATTGCGGGGTGGATCTGATTCAAGTTTGTTCAAATCGGCCCCCTGAATTCATATTTGGGCTCACTATAGAAGCTCGAATTCAAACTTAGTGCATTTCGGGCAAATTTCTTAAAAAATCTTCTTCTCCAGATCCAGCAGGCAGAATCTTTTGATATTTGGTATGCAACATTGCGGGGTGGATCTGATTCAAGTTTGTTCAAATCGGCCCCTTGGATTCATATTTGGGCTTAATATAGAAGCCCGAATTTGCACTTAGTGCATTTTGGGCAAATTTATTAAAAAATCTTCTTCTCCAGATCCAGCAGGCAGAATCTTTTGATATTTGGTATGCAACATTGTGGGGTGGATCTGATTCAAGTTTGTTCAAATCGGCTTCCTAGTTTCACATTTGGGCTCACTATAGAAGCTCGAATTCGAACTTAGTGCATTTCAGGCAAATTTCTTAAAAAATCTTCTTCTCCAGATCCAGCTTCAGAATCTTTTCATATTTGGTAAGCAACATTGTGGTGTGGATCTGATTCAAGTTTGTTCAAATCGGCCCCCTGGGTTTATATTTGGGCTCAGTATAGGAGCCCAAATTTGAACTTACTGCATTTCAGGCAAATTTCTTTGAAAATCTTCTTCTCCAGATCCAGCAGGCAGAATCTTTTGATATTTGGTATGCAACATTGTAGGGTGGATCTGATTCAAGTTTGTTCAAATCGGCTCCCTAGATTCATATTTGGGCTCACTATAGGAGCTCGAATTCGAATTTAGTGCATTTCAGGCAAATTTCTTCAAAAATCTTCTTCTCCAGATCCAGCAGGCAGAATCTTTTGATATTTGGTATGCAACGTTGTGGGGTAGATCTGATTCAAGTTTGTTCAAATCGGCCCCTGGATACATATTTGGGCTTACTATAGAAGCCCGAATTCGAACTTAGTGCATTTCAGGCAAATTTCTTAAAAAATCTTCTTCTCCAGATCCAGCAGGCAGAATCTTTTCGTATTTGGTAAGCAACATTGTGGGGTGGATCTGATTCAAGATTGTTCAAATCGGCCCCCTGGGTTAATATTTGGGCTCAGTATAGGAGCCCGATTTCGAACTTAGTGCATTTCAGGCAAATTTCTTAAAAAATCTTCTTCTCCAGATCCAGCAGGCAGAATCTTTTGATATTTGGTATGCAACATTGTAGGGTGGATCTGATTCAAGTTTGTTCAAATCGGCCCCCTGGGTTCATATTTGGGCTCAGTATAGGAGCCCGATTTCGAACTTAGTGCATTTAGGCAAATTTCTTAAAAAATCTTCTTCTCCAGATCCAGAAGGCAGAATCTTTTGATATTTGGTATGCAACATTGTGGGGTGGATCTGATTCAAGTTTGTTCAAATCGGCTTCCTAGATTCATATTTGGGCTCACTATAGATGCTCGAATTTGAACTTAGTGCATTTCATGCAAATTTCTTAAAAAATCTTCTTCTCCAGATCCAGCAGGCAGAATCTTTTCATATTTGGTAAGCAACATTGTGGGGTGGATCTGATTCAAGTTTGTTCCAATCGGCCCCCTGGGTATATATTTGGGCTCAGTATAGGAGCCCAAATTTGAACTTAGTGCATTTCAAGCAAATTTATTAAAAAATCTTCTTCTCCAGATCCAGCAGGCAGAATCTTTTGATATTTGGTATGCAACATTGTGGGGTGGATCTGATTCAAGTTTGTTCAAATCGGCTTCCTAGATTCATATTTGAGCTCACTATAGAAGCTCGAATTCGAACTTAGTGCATTTCAGGCAAATTTCTTAAAAAATTTTCTTCTCCAGATCCAGCAGGCAGAATCTTTTGATATTTGGTATGCAACAGTGTGGGATGGATCTGATGCAAATTTGTTTAAATCGGCTCCCTAGATTCATATTTGAGCTTACTATAGAAGCTCGAATTCGAACTTAGTGCATTTCAGGCAAATTTCTTAAAAAATCATCTTCTCCAGATCCAGCAGGCAGAATCTTTTGATATTTGGTATGCAACATTGCGGGGTGGATCTGATTCAAGTTTTCAAATCGGCCCCCTGGATTCATATTTGGGCTCACTATAGAAGCTCGAATTCAAACTTAGTGCATTTCGGGCAAATTTCTTCAAAAATCTTCTTCTCCAGATCCAGCAGGCAGAATCTTTTGATATTTGGTATGCAACATTGCGGGGTGGATCTGATTCAAGTTTGTTCAAATCCGCCCCCTAGATTCATATTTGGGCTTAATATAGAAGCCCGAATTCGGACTTAGTGCATTTCGGGCAAATTTATTAAAAAATCTTCTTCTCCAGATCCAGCAGGCAGAATCTTTTGATATTTGGTATGCAACATTGTGGGGTGGATCTGATTCAAGTTTGTTCAAATCGGCTTCCTAGATTCATATTTGGGCTCACTATAGAAGCTCGAATTCGAACTTAGTGCATTTCAGGCAAATTTCTTAAAAAATCATCTTCTCCAGATCCAGCAGGCAGAATCTTTTGATATTTGGTATGCAACATTGTGGGGTGGATCTGATTCAAGTTTGTTCAAATCGGCCCCCTGGATTCATATTTGGGCTCACTATAGAAGCTCGAATTCAAACTTAGTGCATTTCGGGCAAATTTCTTCAAAAATCTTCTTCTCCAGATCCAGCAGGCAGAATCTTTTGATATTTGGTATGCAACATTGCGGGATGGATCTGATTCAAGTTTGTTCAAATCGGCCCCTTGGATTCATATTTGGGCTTAATATAGAAGCCCGAATTTGCACTTAGTGCATTTCGGGCAAATTTATTAAAAAATCTTCTTCTCCAGATCCAGCAGGCAGAATCTTTTGATATTTGGTATGCAACATTGTGGGGTGGATCTGATTCAAGTTTGTTCAAATCGGCTTCCTAGTTTTATATTTGGGCTCACTATAGAAGCTCGAATTCGAACTTAGTGCATTTCAGGCAAATTTCTTAAAAAATCTTCTTCTCCAGATCCAGCTTCAGAATCTTTTCATATTTGGTAAGCAACATTGTGGGGTGGATCTGATTCAAGTTTGTTCAAATCGGCCCCCTGGGTTTATATTTGGGCTCAGTATAGGAGCCCAAATTTGAACTTACTGCATTTCAGGCAAATTTCTTTGAAAATCTTCTCCTCCAGATCCAGCAGGCAGAATCTTTTGATATTTGGTATGCAACATTGTAGGGTGGATCTGATTCAAGTTTGTTGAAATCGGCTCCCTAGATTCATATTTGGGCTCACTATAGGAGCTCGAATTCGAATTTAGTGCATTTCAGGCAAATTTCTTCAAAAATCTTCTTCTCCAGATCCAGCAGGCAGAATCTTTTCATATTTGGTAAGCAACATTGTGGGGTGGATCTGATTCAAGTTTGTTCAAATCGGCCCCCTAGGTATATATTTGGGCTCAGTATAGGAGCCCAAATTTGAACTTAGTGCATTTCAAGCAAATTTATTAAAAAATCTTCTTCTCCAGATCCAGCAGGCAGAATCTTTTGATATTTGGTATGCAACATTGTAGGGTGGATCTGATTCAAGTTTGTTCAAATCGGCCCCCTGGGTTCATATTTGGGCTCAGTATAGGAGCCCGATTTTGAACTTAGTGCATTTAGGCAAATTTCTTAAAAAATCTTCTTCTCCAGATCCAGAAGGCAGAATCTTTTGATATTTGGTATGCAACATTGTGAGGTGGATCTGATTCAAGTTTGTTCAAATCGGCTTCGTAGATTCATATTTGGGCTCACTATAGAAGCTCGAATATGAACTTAGTGCATTTCATGCAAATTTCTTAAAAAATCTTCTTCTCCAGATCCAGCAGGCAGAATCTTTTCATATTTGGTAAGCAACATTGTGGGGTGGATCTGATTCAAGTTTGTTCAAATCGGCCCCCTGGGTATATATTTGGGCTCAGTATAGGAGCCCAAATTTGAACTTAAAGCATTTCAAGCAAATTTATTAAAAAATCTTCTTCTCCAGATCCAGCAGGCAGAATCTTTTGATATTTGGTATGCAACATTGTGGGGTGGATCTGATTCAAGTTTGTTCAAATCGGCTTCCAAGATTCATATTTGGGCTCACTATAGAAGCTCGAATTCGAACTTAGTGCATTTCAGGCAAATTTCTTAAAAAATTTTCTTCTCCAGATCCAGCAGGCAGAATCTTTTGATATTTGGTATGCAACATTGTGGGATGGCTCTGATGCAAATTTGTTTAAATCGGCTCCCTAGATTCATATTTGAGCTTACTATAGAAGCTCGAATTCGAACTTAGTGCATTTCAGGCAAATTTCTTAAAAAATCATCTTCTCCAGATCCAGCAGGCAGAATCTTTTGATATTTGGTATGCAACATTGCGGGGTGGATCTGATTCAAGTTTGTTCAAATCGGCCCCCTGGATTCATATTTGGGCTCACTATAGAAGCTCGAATTCAAACTTAGTGCATTTCGGGCAAATTTCTTCAAAAATCTTCTTCTCCAGATCCAGCAGGCACAATCTTTTGATATTTGGTATGCAACATTGCGGGGTGGATCTGATTCAAGTTTGTTCAAATCCGCCCCCTGGATTCATATTTGGGCCTAATATAGAAGCCCGAATTCGGACTTAGTGCATTTCGGGCAAATTTATTAAAAAATCTTCTTCTCCAGATCCAGCAGGCGGAATCTTTTGATATTTGGTATGCAACATTGTGGGGTCGATCTGATTCAAGTTTGTTCAAATCGGCTTCCTAGATTCATATTTGGGCTCACTATAGAAGCTCGAATTCGAACTTAGTGCATTTCAGGCAAATTTCTTAAAAAATCATCTTCTCCAGATCCAGCAGGCAGAATCTTTTGATATTTGGTATGCAACATTGCGGGGTGGATCTGATTCAAGTTTGTTCAAATCGGCCCCCTGAATTCATATTTGGGCTCACTATAGAAGCTCGAATTCAAACTTAGTGCATTTCAGGCAAATTTCTTCAAAAATCTTCTTCTCCAGATCCAGCAGGCAGAATCTTTTCATATTTGGTAAGCAACATTGTGGGGTGGATCTGATTCAAGTTTGTTCAAATCGGCCCCCTAGGTATATATTTGGGCTCAGTATAGGAGCCCAAATTTGAACTTAGTGCATTTCAAGCAAATTTATTAAAAAATCTTCTTCTCCAGATCCAGCAGGCAGAATCTTTTGATATTTGGTATGCAACATTGTAGGGTGGATCTGATTCAAGTTTGTTCAAATCGGCCCCCTGGGTTCATATTTGGGCTCAGTATAGGAGCCCGATTTTGAACTTAGTGCATTTAGGCAAATTTCTTAAAAAATCTTCTTCTCCAGATCCAGAAGGCAGAATCTTTTGATATTTGGTATGCAACATTGTGAGGTGGATCTGATTCAAGTTTGTTCAAATCGGCTTCGTAGATTCATATTTGGGCTCACTATAGAAGCTCGAATATGAACTTAGTGCATTTCATGCAAATTTCTTAAAAAATCTTCTTCTCCAGATCCAGCAGGCAGAATCTTTTCATATTTGGTAAGCAACATTGTGGGGTGGATCTGATTCAAGTTTGTTCAAATCGGCCCCCTGGGTATATATTTGGGCTCAGTATAGGAGCCCAAATTTGAACTTAAAGCATTTCAAGCAAATTTATTAAAAAATCTTCTTCTCCAGATCCAGCAGGCAGAATCTTTTGATATTTGGTATGCAACATTGTGGGGTGGATCTGATTCAAGTTTGTTCAAATCGGCTTCCAAGATTCATATTTGGGCTCACTATTGAAGCTCGAATTCGAACTTAGTGCATTTCAGGCAAATTTCTTAAAAAATTTTCTTCTCCAGATCCAGCAGGCAGAATCTTTTGATATTTGGTATGCAACATTGTGGGATGGCTGTGATGCAAATTTGTTTAAATCGGCTCCCTAGATTCATATTTGAGCTTACTATAGAAGCTCGAATTCGAACTTAGTGCATTTCAGGCAAATTTCTTAAAAAATCATCTTCTCCAGATCCAGCAGGCAGAATCTTTTGATATTTGGTATGCAACATTGCGGGGTGGATCTGATTCAAGTTTGTTCAAATCGGCCCCCTGGATTCATATTTGGGCTCACTATAGAAGCTCGAATTCAAACTTAGTGCATTTCGGGCAAATTTCTTCAAAAATCTTCTTCTCCAGATCCAGCAGGCAGAATCTTTTGATATTTGGTATGCAACATTGCGGGGTGGATCTGATTCAAGTTTGTTCAAATCCGCCCCCTGGATTCATATTTGGGCCTAATATAGAAGCCCGAATTCGGACTTAGTGCATTTCGGGCAAATTTATTAAAAAATCTTCTTCTCCAGATCCAGCAGGCGGAATCTTTTGATATTTGGTATGCAACATTGTGGGGTCGATCTGATTCAAGTTTGTTCAAATCGGCTTCCTAGATTCATATTTGGGCTCACTATAGAAGCTCGAATTCGAACTTAGTGCATTTCAGGCAAATTTCTTAAAAAATCATCTTCTCCAGATCCAGCAGGCAGAATCTTTTGATATTTGGTATGCAACATTGCGGGGTGGATCTGATTCAAGTTTGTTCAAATCGGCCCCCTGGATTCATATTTGGGCTCACTATAGATGCTCGAATTCAAACTTAGTGCATTTCGGGCAAATTTCTTCAAAAATCTTCTTCTCCAGATCCAGCAGGCAGAATCTTTTGATATTTGATATGCAACATTGCGGGGTGGATCTGATTCAAGTTTGTTCAAATCGGCTCCCTGGATTCATATTTGGGCTCACTATAGAAGCTCGAATTCGAACTTAGTGCATTTCAGGCAAATTTCTTCAAAAATCATCTTCTCCAGATCCAGCAGGCAGAATCTTTTGATATTTGGTATGCAACATTGCGGGGTGGATCTGATTCAAGTTTGTTCAAATCGGCCCCCTGGATTCATATTTGGGCTCACTATAGAAGCTCGAATTCAAACTTAGTGCATTTCGGGCAAATTTCTTCAAAAATCTTCTTCTCCAGATCCAGCAGGCACAATCTTTTGATATTTGGTATGCAACATTGCGGGGTGGATCTGATTCAAGTTTGTTCAAATCCGCCCCCTGGATTCATATTTGGGCCTAATATAGAAGCCCGAATTCGGACTTAGTGCATTTCGGGCAAATTTATTAAAAAATCTTCTTCTCCAGATCCAGCAGGCGGAATCTTTTGATATTTGGTATGCAACATTGTGGGGTCGATCTGATTCAAGTTTGTTCAAATCGGCTTCCTAGATTCATATTTGGGCTCACTATAGAAGCTCGAATTCGAACTTAGTGCATTTCAGGCAAATTTCTTAAAAAATCATCTTCTCCAGATCCAGCAGGCAGAATCTTTTGATATTTGGTATGCAACATTGCGGGGTGGATCTGATTCAAGTTTGTTCAAATCGGCCCCCTGAATTCATATTTGGGCTCACTATAGAAGCTCGAATTCAAACTTAGTGCATTTCAGGCAAATTTCTTCAAAAATCTTCTTCTCCAGATCCAGCAGGCAGAATCTTTTCATATTTGGTAAGCAACATTGTGGGGTGGATCTGATTCAAGTTTGTTCAAATCGGCCCCCTAGGTATATATTTGGGCTCAGTATAGGAGCCCAAATTTGAACTTAGTGCATTTCAAGCAAATTTATTAAAAAATCTTCTTCTCCAGATCCAGCAGGCAGAATCTTTTGATATTTGGTATGCAACATTGTAGGGTGGATCTGATTCAAGTTTGTTCAAATCGGCCCCCTGGGTTCATATTTGGGCTCAGTATAGGAGCCCGATTTTGAACTTAGTGCATTTAGGCAAATTTCTTAAAAAATCTTCTTCTCCAGATCCAGAAGGCAGAATCTTTTGATATTTGGTATGCAACATTGTGAGGTGGATCTGATTCAAGTTTGTTCAAATCGGCTTCGTAGATTCATATTTGGGCTCACTATAGAAGCTCGAATATGAACTTAGTGCATTTCATGCAAATTTCTTAAAAAATCTTCTTCTCCAGATCCAGCAGGCAGAATCTTTTCATATTTGGTAAGCAACATTGTGGGGTGGATCTGATTCAAGTTTGTTCAAATCGGCCCCCTGGGTATATATTTGGGCTCAGTATAGGAGCCCAAATTTGAACTTAAAGCATTTCAAGCAAATTTATTAAAAAATCTTCTTCTCCAGATCCAGCAGGCAGAATCTTTTGATATTTGGTATGCAACATTGTGGGGTGGATCTGATTCAAGTTTGTTCAAATCGGCTTCCAAGATTCATATTTGGGCTCACTATTGAAGCTCGAATTCGAACTTAGTGCATTTCAGGCAAATTTCTTAAAAAATTTTCTTCTCCAGATCCAGCAGGCAGAATCTTTTGATATTTGGTATGCAACATTGTGGGATGGCTGTGATGCAAATTTGTTTAAATCGGCTCCCTAGATTCATATTTGAGCTTACTATAGAAGCTCGAATTCGAACTTAGTGCATTTCAGGCAAATTTCTTAAAAAATCATCTTCTCCAGATCCAGCAGGCAGAATCTTTTGATATTTGGTATGCAACATTGCGGGGTGGATCTGATTCAAGTTTGTTCAAATCGGCCCCCTGGATTCATATTTGGGCTCACTATAGAAGCTCGAATTCAAACTTAGTGCATTTCGGGCAAATTTCTTCAAAAATCTTCTTCTCCAGATCCAGCAGGCAGAATCTTTTGATATTTGGTATGCAACATTGCGGGGTGGATCTGATTCAAGTTTGTTCAAATCCGCCCCCTGGATTCATATTTGGGCCTAATATAGAAGCCCGAATTCGGACTTAGTGCATTTCGGGCAAATTTATTAAAAAATCTTCTTCTCCAGATCCAGCAGGCGGAATCTTTTGATATTTGGTATGCAACATTGTGGGGTCGATCTGATTCAAGTTTGTTCAAATCGGCTTCCTAGATTCATATTTGGGCTCACTATAGAAGCTCGAATTCGAACTTAGTGCATTTCAGGCAAATTTCTTAAAAAATCATCTTCTCCAGATCCAGCAGGCAGAATCTTTTGATATTTGGTATGCAACATTGCGGGGTGGATCTGATTCAAGTTTGTTCAAATCGGCCCCCTGGATTCATATTTGGGCTCACTATAGATGCTCGAATTCAAACTTAGTGCATTTCGGGCAAATTTCTTCAAAAATCTTCTTCTCCAGATCCAGCAGGCAGAATCTTTTGATATTTGATATGCAACATTGCGGGGTGGATCTGATTCAAGTTTGTTCAAATCGGCTCCCTGGATTCATATTTGGGCTCACTATAGAAGCTCGAATTCGAACTTAGTGCATTTCAGGCAAATTTCTTAAAAAATCATCTTCTCCAGATCCAGCAGGCAGAATCTTTTGATATTTGGTATGCAACATTGCGGGGTGGATCTGATTCAAGTTTGTTCAAATCGGCCCCCTGGATTCATATTTGGGCTCACTATAGAAGCTCGAATTCGAACTTAGTGCATTTCAGGCAAATTTCTTAAAAAATCTTCTTCTCCAGATCCAGCTTCAGAATCTTTTCATATTTGGTAAGCAACATTGTGGGGTGGATCTGATTCAAGTTTGTTCAAATCGGCCCCCTGGGTTTATATTTGGGCTCAGTATAGGAGCTCAAATTTGAACTTACTGCATTTCAGGCAAATTTCTTTGAAAATCTTCTTCTCCAGATCCAGAAGGCAGAATCTTTTGATATTTGGTATGCAGCATTGTAGGATGGATCTGATTCAAGTTTGTTCAAATCGGCTCCCTAGATTCATATTTGGGCTCACTATAGGAGCTCGAATTCGAATTTAGTGCATTTCAGGCAAATTTCTTCAAAAATCTTCTTCTCCAGATCCAGCAGGCAGAATCTTTTGATATTTGGTATGCAACGTTGTGGGGTAGATCTGATTCAAGTTTGTTCAAATCGGCCCCTGGATACATATTTGGGCTTACTATAGAAGCCCGAATTCGAACTTAGTGCATTTCAGGCAAATTTCTTAAAAAATCTTCTTCTCCAGATCCAGCAGGCAGAATCTTTTCATATTTGGTAAGCAACATTGTGGGGTGGATCTGATTCAAGATTGTTCAAATCGGCCCCCTGGGTTAATATTTGGGCTCAGTATAGGAGCCCGATTTCGAACTTAGTGCATTTCAGGCAAAAATCTTTAAAAATCTTCTTCTCAAGATCCAGCAGGCAGAATCTTTTGATATTTGGTATGCAACATTGTAGGGTGGATCTGATTCAAGTTTGTTCAAATCGGCCCCCTGGATTCATATTTGGGCTCAGTATAGGAGCCCGATTTCGAACTTAGTGCATTTAGGCAAATTTCTTAAAAAATCTTCTTCTCCAGATCCAGAAGGCAGAATCTTTTGATATTTGGTATGCAACATTGTGGGGTGGATCTGATTTAAGTTTGTTCAAATCGGCTTCCTAGATTCATATTTGGGCTCACTATAGAAGCTCGAATTTGAACTTAGTGCATTTCATGCAAATTTCTTAAAAAATCTTCTTCTCCAGATCCAGCAGGCAGAATCTTTTCATATTTGGTAAGCAACACTGTGGGGTGGATCTGATTCAAGTTTGTTCAAATCGGCCACCTGGGTATATATTTGGGCTCAGTATAGGAGCCCAAATTTGAACTTAGTGCATTTCAAGCAAATTTATTAAAAAATCTTCTTCTCCAGATCCAGCAGGCAGAATCTTTTGATATTTGGTATGCAACATTGTGGGGTGGATCTGATTCAAGTTTGTTCAAATCGGCTTCCTAGATTCATATTTGGGCTCACTATAGAAGCTCGAATTCGAACTTAGTGCATTTCAGGCAAATTTCTTAAAAAATTTTCTTCTCCAGATCCAGCAGGCAGAATCTTTTGATATTTGGTATGCAACATTGTGGGATGGCTCTGATGCAAATTTGTTTAAATCGGCTCCCTAGATTCATATTTGAGCTTAATATAGAAGCTCGAATTCGAACTTAGTGCATTTCAGGCAAATTTCTTAAAAAATCATCTTCTCCAGATCCAGCAGGCAGAATCTTTTGATATTTGGTATGCAACATTGCGGGGTGGATCTGATTCAAGTTTGTTTAAATCGGCCCCCTGGATTCATATTTGGGCTCACTATAGAAGCTCGAATTCAAACTTAGTGCATTTCGGGCAAATTTCTTCAAAAATCTTCTTCTCCAGATCCAGCAGGCAGAATCTTTTGATATTTGGTATGCAACATTGCGGGGTGGATCTGATTCAAGTTTGTTCAAATCCGCCCCCTGGATTCATATTTGGGCTTAATATAGAAGCCCGAATTCGGACTTAGTGCATTTCGGGCAAATTTATTAAAAAATCTTCTTCTCCAGATCCAGCAGGCAGAATCTTTTGACATTTGGTATGCAACATTGTGGGGTGGATCTGATTCAAGTTTGTTCAAATCGGCTTCCTAGATTCATATTTGGGCTCACTATAGAAGCTCGAATTCGAACTTAGTGCATTTCAGGCAAATTTCTTAAAAAATCATCTTCTCCAGATCCAGCAGGCAGAATCTTTTGATATTTGGTATGCAACATTGCGGGGTGGATCTGATTCAAGTTTGTTCAAATCGGCCCCCTGAATTCATATTTGGGCTCACTATAGAAGCTCGAATTCAAACTTAGTGCATTTCGGGCAAATTTCTTAAAAAATCTTCTTCTCCAGATCCAGCAGGCAGAATCTTTTGATATTTGGTATGCAACATTGCGGGGTGGATCTGATTCAAGTTTGTTCAAATCGGCCCCTTGGATTCATATTTGGGCTTAATATAGAAGCCCGAATTTGCACTTAGTGCATTTTGGGCAAATTTATTAAAAAATCTTCTTCTCCAGATCCAGCAGGCAGAATCTTTTGATATTTGGTATGCAACATTGTGGGGTGGATCTGATTCAAGTTTGTTCAAATCGGCTTCCTAGTTTCATATTTGGGCTCACTATAGAAGCTCGAATTCGAACTTAGTGCATTTCAGGCAAATTTCTTAAAAAATCTTCTTCTCCAGATCCAGCTTCAGAATCTTTTCATATTTG
Organism: Pictodentalium vernedei; assembly: GCA_031216915.1. NCBI lineage: Eukaryota > Metazoa > Mollusca > Scaphopoda > Dentaliida > Dentaliidae > Pictodentalium > Pictodentalium vernedei. Next base: position 548,851,945 of record CM062295.1, on the reverse strand, counting down.
GTAAGCAACATTGTGGTGTGGATCTGATTCAAGTTTGTTCAAATCGGCCCCCTGGGTTTATATTTGGGCTCAGTATAGGAGCCCAAATTTGAACTTACTGCATTTCAGGCAAATTTCTTTGAAAATCTTCTTCTCCAGATCCAGCAGGCAGAATCTTTTGATATTTGGTATGCAACATTGTAGGGTGGATCTGATTCAAGTTTGTTCAAATCGGCTCCCTAGATTCATATTTGGGCTCACTATAGGAGCTCGAATTCGAATTTAGTGCATTTCAGGCAAATTTCTTCAAAAATCTTCTTCTCCAGATCCAGCAGGCAGAATCTTTTGATATTTGGTATGCAACGTTGTGGGGTAGATCTGATTCAAGTTTGTTCAAATCGGCCCCTGGATACATATTTGGGCTTACTATAGAAGCCCGAATTCGAACTTAGTGCATTTCAGGCAAATTTCTTAAAAAATCTTCTTCTCCAGATCCAGCAGGCAGAATCTTTTCGTATCTGGTAAGCAACATTGTGGGGTGGATCTGATTCAAGATTGTTCAAATCGGCCCCCTGGGTTAATATTTGGGCTCAGTATAGGAGCCCGATTTCGAACTTAGTGCATTTCAGGCAAATTTCTTAAAAAATCTTCTTCTCCAGATCCAGCAGGCAGAATCTTTTGATATTTGGTATGCAACATTGTAGGGTGGATCTGATTCAAGTTTGTTCAAATCGGCCCCCTGGGTTCATATTTGGGCTCAGTATAGGAGCCCGATTTCGAACTTAGTGCATTTAGGCAAATTTCTTAAAAAATCTTCTTCTCCAGATCCAGAAGGCAGAATCTTTTGATATTTGGTATGCAACATTGTGGGGTGGATCTGATTCAAGTTTGTTCAAATCGGCTTCCTAGATTCATATTTGGGCTCACTATAGAAGCTCGAATTTGAACTTAGTGCATTTCATGCAAATTTCTTAAAAAATCTTCTTCTCCAGATCCAGCAGGCAGAATCTTTTCATATTTGGTAAGCAACATTGTGGGGTGGATCTGATTCAAGTTTGTTCAAATCGGCCCCCTGGGTATATATTTGGGCTCAGTATAGGAGCCCAAATTTGAACTTAGTGCATTTCAAGCAAATTTATTAAAAAATCATCTTCTCCAGATCCAGCAGGCAGAATCTTTTGATATTTGGTATGCAACATTGTGGGGTGGATCTGATTCAAGTTTGTTCAAATCGGCTTCCTAGATTCATATTTGAGCTCACTATAGAAGCTCGAATTCGAACTTAGTGCATTTCAGGCAAATTTCTTAAAAAATTTTCTTCTCCAGATCCAGCAGGCAGAATCTTTTGATATTTGGTATGCAACAGTGTGGGATGGATCTGATGCAAATTTGTTTAAATCGGCTCCCTAGATTCATATTTGAGCTTACTATAGAAGCTCGAATTCGAACTTAGTGCATTTCAGGCAAATTTCTTAAAAAATCATCTTCTCCAGATCCAGCAGGCAGAATCTTTTGATATTTGGTATGCAACATTGCGGGGTGGATCTGATTCAAGTTTGTTCAAATCGGCCCCCTGGATTCATATTTGGGCTCACTATAGAAGCTCGAATTCAAACTTAGTGCATTTCGGGCAAATTTCTTCAAAAATCTTCTTCTCCAGATCCAGCAGGCAGAATCTTTTGATATTTGGTATGCAACATTGCGGGGTGGATCTGATTCAAGTTTGTTCAAATCCGCCCCCTGGATTCATATTTGGGCTTAATATAGAAGCCCGAATTCGGACTTAGTGCATTTCGGGCAAATTTATTAAAAAATCTTCTTCTCCAGATCCAGCAGGCAGAATCTTTTGATATTTGGTATGCAACATTGTGGGGTGGATCTGATTCAAGTTTGTTCAAATCGGCTTCCTAGATTCATATTTGGGCTCACTATAGAAGCTCGAATTCGAACTTAGTGCATTTCAGGCAAATTTCTTAAAAAATCATCTTCTCCAGATCCAGCAGGCAGAATCTTTTGATATTTGGTATGCAACATTGTGGGGTGGATCTGATTCAAGTTTGTTCAAATCGGCCCCCTGGATTCATATTTGGGCTCACTATAGAAGCTCGAATTCAAACTTAGTGCATTTCGGGCAAATTTCTTCAAAAATCTTCTTCTCCAGATCCAGCAGGCAGAATCTTTTGATATTTGGTATGCAACATTGCGGGGTGGATCTGATTCAAGTTTGTTCAAATCGGCCCCTTGGATTCATATTTGGGCTTAATATAGAAGCCCGAATTCGCACTTAGTGCATTTCAGGCAAATTTCTTAAAAAATCATCTTCTCCAGATCCAGCAGGCAGAATCTTTTGATATTTGGTATGCAACATTGTGGGGTGGATCTGATTCAAGTTTGTTCAAATCGGCCCCCTGGATTCATATTTGGGCTCACTATAGAAGCTCGAATTCAAACTTAGTGCATTTCGGGCAAATTTCTTCAAAAATCTTCTTCTCCAGATCCAGCAGGCAGAATCTTTTGATATTTGGTATGCAACATTGTGGGGTGGATCTGATTCAAGTTTGTTCAAATCGGCTTCCTAGATTCATATTTGGGCTCACTATAGAAGCTCGAATTCGAACTTAGTGCATTTCAGGCAAATTTCTTAAAAAATCATCTTCTCCAGATCCAGCAGGCAGAATCTTTTGATATTTGGTATGCAACATTGTGGGGTGGATCTGATTCAAGTTTGTTCAAATCGGCCCCCTGGATTCATATTTGGGCTCACTATAGAAGCTCGAATTCAAACTTAGTGCATTTCGGGCAAATTTATTAAAAAATCTTCTTCTCCAGATCCAGCAGGCAGAATCTTTTGATATTTGGTATGCAACATTGTGGGGTGGATCTGATTCAAGTTTGTTCAAATCGGCTTCCTAGTTTTATATTTGGGCTCACTATAGAAGCTCGAATTCGAACTTAGTGCATTTCAGGCAAATTTCTTAAAAAATCTTCTTCTCCAGATCCAGCTTCAGAATCTTTTCATATTTGGTAAGCAACATTGTGGGGTGGATCTGATTCAAGTTTGTTCAAATCGGCCCCCTGGGTTTATATTTGGGCTCAGTATAGGAGCCCAAATTTGAACTTACTGCATTTCAGGCAAATTTCTTTGAAAATCTTCTCCTCCAGATCCAGCAGGCAGAATCTTTTGATATTTGGTATGCAACATTGTAGGGTGGATCTGATTCAAGTTTGTTGAAATCGGCTCCCTAGATTCATATTTGGGCTCACTATAGGAGCTCGAATTCGAATTTAGTGCATTTCAGGCAAATTTCTTCAAAAATCTTCTTCTCCAGATCCAGCAGGCAGAATCTTTTCATATTTGGTAAGCAACATTGTGGGGTGGATCTGATTCAAGTTTGTTCAAATCGGCCCCCTAGGTATATATTTGGGCTCAGTATAGGAGCCCAAATTTGAACTTAGTGCATTTCAAGCAAATTTATTAAAAAATCTTCTTCTCCAGATCCAGCAGGCAGAATCTTTTGATATTTGGTATGCAACATTGTGGGGTGGATCTGATTCAAGTTTGTTCAAATCGGCTTCCTAGATTCATATTTGGGCTCACTATAGAAGCTCGAATTCGAACTTAGTGCATTTCAGGCAAATTTCTTAAAAAATTTTCTTCTCCAGATCCAGCAGGCAGAATCTTTTGATATTTGGTATGCAACATTGTGGGATGGATCTGATGCAAATTTGTTTAAATCGGCTCCCTAGATTCATATTTGAGCTTACTATAGAAGCTCGAATTCGAACTTAGTGCATTTCAGGCAAATTTTTTAAAAAATCATCTTCTCCAGATCCAGCAGGCAGAATCTTTTGATATTTGGTATGCAACATTGCGGGGTGGATCTGATTCAAGTTTGTTCAAATCGGCCCCCTGGATTCATATTTGGGCTCACTATAGAAGCTCGAATTCAAACTTAGTGCATTTCGGGCAAATTTCTTCAAAAATCTTCTTCTCTAGATCCAGCAGGCAGAATCTTTTGATATTTGGTATGCAACATTGCGGGGTGGATCTGATTCAAGTTTGTTCAAATCCGCCCCCTGGATTCATATTTGGGCTTAATATAGAAGCCCGAATTCGGACTTAGTGCATTTCGGGCAAATTTATTAAAAAATCTTCTTCTCCAGATCCAGCAGGCAGAATCTTTTGATATTTGGTATGCAACATTGTGGGGTGGATTTGATTCAAATTTGTTCAAATCGGCTTCCTAGATTCATATTTGGGCTCACTATAGAAGCTCGAATTCGAACTTAGTGCATTTCAGGCAAATTTCTTAAAAAATCATCTTCTCCAGATCCAGCAGGCAGAATCTTTTGATATTTGGTATGCAACATTGCGGGGTGGATCTGATTCAAGTTTGTTCAAATCGGCACCCTGGATTCATATTTGGGCTCACTATAGAAGCTCGAATTCAAACTTAGTGCATTTCGGGCAAATTTCTTCAAAAATCTTCTTCTCCAGATCCAGCAGGCAGAATCTTTTGATATTTGGTATGCAACATTGCGGGGTGGATCTGATTCAAGTTTGTTCAAATCGGCCCCTTGGATTCATATTTGGGCTTAATATAGAAACCCGAATTCGCACTTAGTGCATTTCGGGCAAATTTATTAAAAAATCTTCTTCTCCAGATCCAGCAGGCAGAATCTTTTGATATTTGGTATGCAACATTGTGGGGTGGATCTGATTCAAGTTTGTTCAAATCGGCTTCCTAGTTTCATATTTGGGCTCACTATAGAAGCTCGAATTCGAACTTAGTGCATTTCAGGCAAATTTCTTAAAAAATCTTCTCCAGATCCAGCTTCAGAATCTTTTCATATTTGGTAAGCAACATTGTGGGGTGGATCTGATTCAAGTTTGTTCAAATCGGCCCCCTGGGTTTATATTTGGGCTCCGTATAGGAGCCCAAATTTTAACTTAGTGCATTTCAGGCATATTTCTTAAAAAATCTTCTTCTCCAGATCCAGCAGGCAGAATCTTTTGATATTTGGTATGCAACATTGTGGGGTGGATCTGATTGTGATTCATGAACGTATTTATTTGTAAAGTTGATAGAATCTTAGACAAAATTTGCAGAAAAGATCTACTATAGAAGGGGTGGTATCCAGGGTGAACTGTTTACCCAAATCTAGCAGTACTAATGCATTATTCACACAAATCTCCGTTCAAATTTTATGACCCCTCATTGGAACACACGCATTCAGCTCATTCCAACAAAGGTCATATGCCATGTTTTCGAGACAAAGGAATAAAAATTTTAGTTATTCATGAAATTTTTAGGCAACTGTTGTCTGTTATTCACATTGCTTCATGAAATTTCAGTACTTTTAGAAGTTACCTCAGTAATCAAGGGTTAATTCCCCTTAATTAAATGTCGCCTCTAAAAAACAACCACTTTGCATATCTTACCTTTTTACCAGCATAACTGCCAAAACTTGTCAGCATTCTTCGCAAAAATCGCTATTCAAATTTTAATTTTTGTCTCTTAAACATACATGTACTTATCGCTTGTAAATACCCCATTGGAATGAGCTTTTTGAGCTCATTCCAATGAGAGGTCGCACACCATGCTTTTTGAGTCAAAAAAGCAATTTTTTTAGTTATTCCAGAATTTCGTACGTAAAACACAGCTTTATGACTTCACATTAAAATGAGCTCTCTAAGCTTGTTCCAATCAACATTCACGCACTATGTCTTTCACACAAAAAATAAAATTTTCCATTTATTCAGGAATTTTGTTTGCAAGAACACTCTTACCCCCCCCCCCCCCCCCCCACCCCCCCCCCCCCCCCCCACACACACACAAACACACACACACACACACACACACAAACACAGACACACACATCCAAAAGTTCGTCAGCAAAAAAACAGTTACTTCAATTTTTAAATGCATTATAGGAACAACTTGCCTAATCAAATTTAAATACTTTTGCATCATTCTGTATCTAGAACAAACCATTTACCATATCTTTACGCAAAATTCTCCAGCATCATTCACAAAAAAACACCATTATTTATATATTCACATTTCTGTCTCAAAAATATACCTGATCTTCCCATACCCCTATTGGAATAAGCTGTTTGAGCTTGTTCCAATGATGATAAAAAAAACTAATATTTTGGAAAATTTGTGAAAATTTTTGTTTTCTTGCATGCAAATATATACATGTAGCACATGGAAGATATCCACAGTTGGGGGGAGATGTCCAAGGCTATCTCTTCACATTCCTTGTTTGTGCTTCATGCTAAACCAGTTTGTCTGCAGAGATAAATTTGCTTCATTAAAAATCATTGGAGATTGGCCACACACCAATGATTTTAAATAAAACTAATTTTAGGTAATAAATGTTGAACTTCAAACAAAATCTATCACTCAACAGTTAATGTTGATGAGGCATGACATGGTGAAGGTGACCTAAAATACTTCTTAGAGTCACTTTGTCAGGTGAGCGATTAAGGCCACATGGGGCCTCTTGTTTCATTTTCGCCAACTTTTGACCCACATTTGAGGGTACCTTCCTTCACCCTCATCTACAGCAAATCTAGCGACAAGGGGTTTGGTGTTTACTGATGGTAAATACTGATGGTTTTATTTATTAGGACTCATGGCCGTCATTGATAGTTTTTATTTATGACAACTAATGAATCTAGACATAATAAAGTAAAAAAAAAAAACACAAGAAATATTTTTTTCAATTTGTGGTCATAGTGTCCCGAAGCCATGTTTGACTGCTATCAGAAGCCAAACGAAGAAGAACTCCAATTCCAAAAGACGATAACTGTTCATGTACACTGTGACTTCAATATTTCTAAGCTTAGAAGCTTTCAAATCATCCCCATTGTTGGGTACTGTGACGGCAAAGTAGCCTGGTCATAAGAAAGATTTTGGACATTTGGTCGAAAATTTCAAAGTCCGAAGCAGACTGAAAATTTTCAGCGTAAAAAAAAATTTTTCTTTGGTTTCAAAATTGAATGAAACGCATAAAAAAGGAAAATATTTTTTTCGAATTTTTGGCCGCCATTTTGGATGAACGAAAATTCGAAATGAAATTCTTTCGATTTTGCTTATAAAGCGGTATTACTGCCTTCAATTTGGATCCCTTTTAGAGGGCTCATTATATTTAAATCTCGATATTTCAATCCAAAATGGGCCGATTTTTTAGATAACTTTCCGTTTTGTGAAAAATTTTTGCAGAAAACATAAAAAATGGAAAAAAATACCGATTATGTTTGTTTTAGACAAGAGTAATTCTGACAAGTCTGTCGACAAATTAAGTCGATAGCTTTTTTTCTTCATGAGATATTGGCCTATGAATGTTTGGGCATTTTTGGGCGTTTTTGCCCAAGAAGAAACATTTTGCCCCAAACACTGATGGTTTTATTTATTAGGACTCATGGCCCTCATTGATAGTTTTTATTTATGAGAACTAATGAATCTAGACATAATAAAGTAAAAAAAAAACACAAGAAAATTTTTTTCAATTTTTGGTCACATTGTCCCGAAGCCATGTTTGACTGCTAGCAGAAGCCAAATGAAGAACAACATCAATTCCAAAAGACGACAACTATTCGTGTACACTGTGAGTTCAACATTTCTACCCTTAGAAGCTTTCAAATCATCCCCGTTGTTGAGTACTGTGACGGCAAAGTAGCCCGGCCGTAACAAAAATTTCCGACTTTTGGTCGAAAATTTCTTAGGCCAAACCGAAAATTTTTTTGGTGCAAAAAAATTTATTTTTTTTGTCTCCTAATGGCCTGAAAAGCATAAATAACCGAAAATAAAAATACGATTTTTTCGGCCACCATTTGGATTGTCAGAAATTCGAATCAAAATTTTTTCGATGGTTTTTACAATTCGGTGATACAGTCCTCATTTCTAAGCCATTTTGGATGATTCAGCATAACCATGTCCCGAGATTGAGTTCAAAAATGGTCAAATTTTGAAATTTTTTTTCGTTTCGAAAAATGTTTTGGCAGAAAGGTGTTAACTACATACATTTTTGTACGATAGGCTGATAGAGGAGTATATTGCTGACATGTCTGCGAAAATTTCAAGTCAATCGCCCTTTCCAGTCCAAAGATATGAGCTGCCGACTATTTTTGTTAAAGGGTTAACAAAAACATTTTCAGAAAAATGGGAATATGACGAGGGCTTACAACTTATGACCCTTTATGAGTACAGAAACTTTAAAAAACATCGTCAAGAGCGTTTTCGAGAAATAGTGAAAATAAAAGTGTGGAAGAATAATAATAATAATAAAAAAAAATAATCAATGCAAGAACAAATAGATTTTCCCTTTAGGAAAATCCAAATAATAAAAAGTAAACACTCCGTTCCACGTATAGTAGATTGTGGCGAGAGTTTTTGGAGCAGCGACTCCAAATTTTCAGCGTTTGTTCTAGAAGCTCTGCCAAACACGACCACATCGCTGGAAAATCCAGAAACCCAGAATGTGGCCCGCGAGAACCTCGTGCGCATGCGCATACGCTCTTCTCGATTTCGAGAATGACTAAATGCGAAATTCGTGTCGCTCCTTATGGCATGTGATGCAGCAAATATTCGTGAACGCTGAGTGAAAATTTAATGGAAATCCGCCAAGAATTGGCTGAGAAATAGCGGTTTGAAGAGAGGAGGTAATTTTTTGAATTTGGTCTTTTTTCAAGCCAGTACGAAAGAAGACATCGTGAATGGGCGCAGACTGCCCTACTCATCCCTCTCTGGGGTAGTTCCTCTTAAAACTTACAACTGGGTGTGACTGGTGACGAGTTGGATGTAAATCGAAGTTGCTTCTTTAAGACTGCCACCCAGGGAACCCAACACAACCTTTAAATCTTTGAGATACGTCAGAAGTTAAAAATCGAAAGAAATTGGCGGTAAGTGGGTTTTTGGCATGCAGGAAAAGATTCACGAAACTTTGCATATTAAACATTATTAAAATAGCACTTCAGATATACACGGACTGTGTCTAGACCGCTGAAGGTAGCAACTTGAAATTTTCAGGACTTCTTCTACGAAGCCTGGCCGACATTTTGGCACCAGAATCGAGTGCTTCCACTGCGTGGAAGCACCACACGTCGCGTGGAAAGAGAGAATACTATTCGTCCTGACTTTATCAGTTTGGAATGGACTTGGGCAGTGATGTAGACGGCTATACAGCAGTGATTGTGCATAAAGTGCCAGGTTTCGGTGCCACATTGCTTAAACGGCTCAAAGGTATGATTGTTTGTCTCCATATCGTCCTTCACCACTCGTAGTTTGTACCGTTTGCCATACATTAATGTAGTCTCTTGTCATTTTAGCAACATTTGAGCCAGAATGCCACTAAGGTGGGAAAGTGCGGGGTGCGGGGGGGGGGGGGGGGGGGGGGGGGGGGTAGGCTTAGGGTTAGTGTTAGTGGCTGGAGTTGTGGTGGGGGGGGGGGGGGGGGGTATCTCTCCCAGACACTATATTTAAACCTTAGATAATCGTTAGAATTTGAAGTTATAAGAAATTGGCGGTGAGTATCTTTTTGGCAGGAAAAGATTCACGAAAATTCTCTAATTTGACATTACAATTGCACTTCAGACATACACGAGCTGTGTCGAGACCGCTGAAGACAGCGACTTGAAATTTTCAGAACTTGTTCTACGGAGCCTGTCCGACATTATGGCATCTGATGCGAGTGTCCAGACCGCGAGGAAACATCGCCCATCGCGTGGAAAGTGAGAACAATATTCGTCCCGACTCTATCAGTTTGGAATGGACCTAGGCAGTGTTGTAGACGACTGTGGAGCTGCGACTGAGCATGAAGTCACCGTTTCTTGTGCCACATTGCCTAACTGGCTTCAAGGTGTGATTTTGCATCTGTATAATCGTCGAGACCGCCAGTAGTTTATATCGTTGCCATACGTTAAGGTAACCTTTTTTTCATTTTCGCCAACTTTTGACCCACATTTGAGGGTACCTTCCTTCACCCTCATCTACAGCAAAATCTAGCGACAAGGGGTTTGGGGTTTACTGATGGTAAATACTGATGGTTTTATTTATTAGGACTCATGGCCGTCATTGATAGTTTTTATTTATGACAACTAATGAATCTAGACATAATAAAGTAAAAAAAAAAAACACAAGAAATATTTTTTCAATTTGTGGTCACAGTGTCCTGAAGCCATGTTTGACTGCTATCAGAAGCCAAACGAAGAAGAACTCCAATTCCAAAAGACGATAACTGTTCATGTACACTGTGACTTCAACAGTTCTAAGCTTAGAAGCTTTCAAATCATCCCCCTTGTTGGGTACTGTGACGGCAAAGTAGCCTGGTCATAAGAAAGATTTTGGACATTTGGTCGAAAATTTCAAAGTCCGAAGCAGACTGAAAATTTTCAGTGTAAAAAAAAAATTTTTCTTTGGTTTCAAAATTGAATGAAACGCATAAAAAAGGAAAATATTTTTTTCGAATTTTGGCCGCCATTTTGGATGAACGAAAATTCGAAACGAAATTCTTTCGATTTTGCTTATAAAGCGGTATTACTGCCTTCAATTTGGATCCCTTTTAGAGGGCTCATTATATTTAAATCTCGATATTTCAGTCCAAAATGGCCGATTTTTTAGATAACTTTCCATTTTGTGAAAAATTTTTGCAGAAAACATAAAAAATGGAAAAAAATACCGATTATGTTTGTTTTAGACAAGAGTAATTCTGACAAGTCTGTCGGCAAATTAAGTCGATAGCTTTTTTTCTTCATGAGATATTGGCCTATGAATGTTTGGGCATTTTTGGGCATTTTTGGGCGTTTTGCCCAAGAAGAAACATTTTGCCCCAAACACTGATGGTTTTATTCATTAGGACTCATGGCCCTCATTGATAGTTTTTATTTATGAGAACTAATGAATCTAGACATAATAAAGTAAAAAAAAACACAAGAAAATTTTTTTCAATTTTTGGTCACATTGTCCCGAAGCCATGTTTGACTGCTAGCA